>CAICTM010000189.1:7500-95137 GCA_903772945.1 Seminavis robusta
TGATGGATTCGATTGTAGATGCTGACGGCCCATACAGGGACAAACTGATCCAATTGGCCCAAGAGAGTATCCAAAAATTCAACCGTTGCCGGAGTCAAGATGATACACAGCTTGGTCCCGAAAAGTTGGTTGATGAAGCTTGGAACTCAGTGGAGTTCGTGTGGGCCCCTCAGTCGAATCGAAATGTCCAACAAGGAGCAACTGCTTTCACGACGATGGGATCTGCAGGCGAACATTTCTTCCCTATTATTGCTTTCAGTGACTCTTTCTGGGAGAACGATCGCCCCAGCAGAGAATCCAACCTCGACCATGATGCTATCCTGGGTACGATGATGGGAAAGAAGACGAAGCTCTTGTTCTACAAGAAGCTGAAGCACGAGTTCCTACATGTAATTCACCGGTATCTGGACATTATTCACAATCACCACTTCAGTGAGGATGGCACCCCAGTAAAGTACACGCCATGGAATCAAGCCGACACAGCCAATGGTGTTCCTGAGGTTGGTGATCATGACGAGGAAGAAGATGCAGGAGGACCCCTACTCCCACGTTATAACAACCAGAAGCTTTCCGAGACCAACCCCCTCTGCTTGCAGCACAACGGAGCATTCCTAGAGCTGAATGGCACCCAAGTTGATGGCTTACTGAACGAGACCATATACTTCACGCTTGTACGGGCCATGCGCCATGACACGGGCAGGTGGTCTTGTCTGTTTTCTCGGGCCTTTCAGCACGGAGTTTTTGCGGAAGAATTCTATGATGGCGACACTGGGACAACCAACTCTCGAGCTCGTAGGTCTACTGGGACGGGAACTGCATCAAGAATGAGCTCACCTGCCGCACCAAGAACTCACAATCTTGGCAGAGGGGGAACAGCTGCATGGCGTCTTACGGGCAACACGCCCATCGTTTTCCCCGAATCTTATTTCTCACGCACTGTGTCAAGGTCAAGTTCGCCTACGGAAGGACTACGAGACAGTTAGATGTGCCAATGACACAGCCAGCAGAGATGGAAAGAATTGTAAATTGCTTTCAAGGACACTTTGTCCAAAGAAACCTCGCTTGCCGCTGTCGGTACAGGTACCGGTACTGGTATGGGATCTATTTTCTCCAACAAATAAGCTAAAACATTGAGACGCAAGGGAGATGCAAATACCCTGAAAAGGTCAACTAAATGTCTGTCATACCAGTTACACTGTGTACTGGTCTATCAACAAACTCCTTCTTTGAAACATGTAACGAATTCAAAAAGATGGATCTTCTCTGCAGGGACCAGGTGGACAAATGAATTCACTGCTTGGACGTGCCGCCAGCAAACATGACATTACTTGCGCTACTCGTTGCTGTACCTGCTCTCAAAATGTCTGGCCTCGATTGGAGGATGTAAAACATGGCCGACCTGGGATCACCGGGTGGCTCTGGAGCAGCAGCAAAGTGGTACCCGTCATTGTTGCTACTACCACTTTTAGCAAGCATCTCGAGTTTGGCCTTGGCCAAGACAAGAGCCACAAGCGTGGGACTCCATGCTCCCATGTCTCGACGATGGAATTCTCGATTGAGCTGCAGGTACAATTGCACTTGAGCACACTGAGTGAGTGGTCTCGGACCCACAACACGTTCAAGCGATGTGTTTTGTTGAAGTGACAGGCACAGAATTTCCCGCAATGACATCCAACCGCGCATCAATTTCTTGTTATTGCCGAATTCCTCCATATTGATGCGTTCCACCTGAAAGTATTCCACGGACCGATTGGACCTTAGTCCTTGGAGCAGCAACAGCTTGAGTTCGGAGGCTGTCAAGGTGCCCAAGGAGAGGCTTTTCAAACGACAGGACGGGTCTCTCAGACCTCGAGCAAGGGTTTCGGTCACCGTCAATTGTGGATTCTTGTTAGGATGCTGTGTCGGTGTCGGGACAAGCGTATGGAAACAACGGGCATCCAAGACTTGCAAGTCTGGAAAGTCTCGATTTGCCAGGATTTGTGCCATGCACTGTACCGATGACGTGGTCAAGGCGTAAAACTGAGGCATCTCGAGTTTGACGAGAGTGCTCTTGTGCACCTGTACCATTCTTTGCCAAAAGGCTTCATCTTCTTCTTGGCAGAGCACCTGTCGTTGATTGTCATCATGCCAGATGTGCAGTGCAGCAATTGGAGGCGAGTCAAATGGCCGGGTGGAAGCGAGTTAAACGCAGATTGCAGGAGCTGCCAAGAGATGTAAGAAAATCGGCATTCTACCAACCGTATCTGTTCAATCATTTCTGGTTCCACTTGAAACATGACAATGGCCACATGTTGCCAGAATGAAGCTTCGTTCCATAGTAAGCAAGAAAGATCTTGATGCGTCACAATTAGACCCTTGTGGGCAGCAAATTGCCGACGTAGCAAGTACTGAACCACCACTCCTGGAGCTCCATGATGATGCGCCAAAAAAGATGGCAGGATGCCCTCGTCGTCGTCGTCTTCATCGTGCAATCGCATCAAAATGCTTTCTGGAGCCGCTTCCAAGAGAAGGCGTAGCACCGAAAATGTCATGGAGGAATTCTGCTGGCAGACATGGTGCAATGGGATCTTGTGGTTCTCATCCCTAATGGTCAACTGATCAGGTAACTTTTGTACCAGAAATTGAATCTTGGCGTTGGTGGTGGCTGTCAAGGGTTCCTGACAAGCCCAATGCAGCAATGTGGACGGCACTGTTGATGTGGCCGGATCTAACTGTTCCCCAAGATCCGCCAAAGAGCCGCGCTTCAGGAGATCCCTCCAATGGTTCATGTTGTTGCTGGTACCAACCATTCTTAATAATATGTCGACTAATGAACTGATAGCCAACCGACTCAACTCTTGTGATGCACTTGCATCCAAAGTCTATCTAATTGTTCCTCTGTCAGCTTGCTATTATATTAGTAGTTTCGTCTTGGTTAGTCTTAATTCTTGATGTGTGATGGGCAGCTGATGGGCGAAGCAATGCATCTTGAGATCTGGAAAAGACTTCTGGGCTTCTGGAAAGAAGTCTGGAAGTACTTTGGAACCTTTCTTGGAAGCAGATGGGGTGACGTGTCGCAGTTTGTGTCGCAGACATGACAAGACAGCTGGACGATCAGCTGGCTCGTTCTCCAAATTCTTGTTCTTATCCTGTACTCTAACACCATTGTGGTCCCGCAAGATTGACTGAGATGAGCTCATAACCAGCGAAAGGCCAAGACGCTCACTTTTCCTTTGGACCACCCCGCCTTCTTCGCAACCACAGCGACGACAGTGTCCAACGAGAACAACGATCGAAGGTGGTCGCTCTCCTCTCCCTGAATTTGCGTCCCAAAACCAAATAGGTTTGATCAAAGCTCCTTTCAGATCATTCCTTTTTAGATTAGCGGCAAACACAGAATCCAGCAGACTCAAAGACAAAGAGGCGGCAGTTCTGCTGCAGCGATCGATACAGCAAAATGGGCACTGCACAGTCCAAAGTCCAGGAGCCACAACGGAAGGAGAGACTTTCTGCCAACCAAGAATTCCACAATCAGTTCAGAGCGTTCTCTTCCTCTCGAACATTTGGACCACTGCTATTATCATCGACACAATGTGAACAAGATGCGCCACCCCTTCCTCCTTTGGATGGAAGCAGCAGTGAACCTCCACCCCCTCCTCCCGAAGAAACCAGCATTGCCGAAGCTGCCAGGTCTGCCTCGGCGTTTGGGAATCCTGGTCCTTACGAAATGGTCGCTCAGGAAAGCAAACGCTTAATCACCTTGGATACCTACGATGGATTCCGATGTGACATTAGCAAGCAATTGAGTCCCTACATGGTGGCCATTCACAACTTTTGGTTGGGTACCAACATGATGCAAGATGGACGAAAGAGCACCTACGCCTTTGTCACTCAGGTAGCCGATGAATCCGGATTATTAATGGCACGAGTCGACCCAGGACGAGGGAGTGTCGATGGCCGAGTCCACAGAGCAATACTGGGTGGATTGGCCATGGGAAAGCTGCAATTAGGACTCAGCACCGAAGGCCAACAAGATCAGGCCTTGGCAGAAATTGATTTTGGAGGCGAAACATGGACCGCCAATTTAAAGTACGGATCCATGGGAGGAGGAATTGCCTTTGGATGCAACTACTTCCAAACTGTCACGCCACGGTTAGCCATGGGTGGTGAAGGAATGTTCCTTGGAGCGAACAAGTCGTTAATGTCAAATTATACATTGAGGTATACACTGCCAGCAAAAACGGGAGAGGAGGATTTGCCGTCGTCTATTTTGCCGGAGGCTTCTACTGCGATCAGCACCCCTCCTGCAGGGAGCTCCACTTTCTGGGCGAGCTACAACTCAATGGCCGGCCAAGCCTCGCTTTCCTACAAAAGGGTCGTTACACCTGACAGAGTGACCCTGGGAGCGGGCTTGGACTTTAGCCCCATGTCACTGGAATCTCAAGTACTATTGGGGGCTGAATTCAAATTGACCCGCAGCAAACTTAATTTCTGTGTCGACGGGTCAGGTCACATCCAGTCCACTCTTGAAACCAAGCTGGGGATGGTTCAGGGAGCGCCTACGTTGTGCTTCTCTGCCGATGTTGACCATATGAAGGATGAGATGAGGTTTGGATATGGCCTTAATTTTGAAGGATAGTAACGTAAATCTAATCTATCTATCTGGTTGAACATAAACCGTAATGCTTAAAGATTGCAAGAGTTGGGCAGTGCCGCACAGATATTTACACAAACTTGCAGCGAAATTGGCGCTAAACCCTTCCCCGTGCTGCTTACTAGCTACCAGTGGTTTGGTTCTTGCCGATGGCGTCAAGGTGACAGCAATTTTTGCATCTCAAGGCATGCATTGGACTCGACTGCAAGTGCCAAGGGTAGATTTCCTCTCTTGTCTTTTGTCTTGGCAGCCTTTGGGTAGATCCTCAACATTTCTCGAACTGTTTGGACGTCATTGCATCTGTCTTTATTGCTGACTATCAGATGGAGCGGTAGTCGCCCCCGTTCGCCGCGGACTTGCAACGCCTCCGGAAACAAATTAATTAGCTTGATTGTAATGCTCGAGTCCTCGTAGTTCATGCAATCGAGATGAAGAGGATACACTGCAAGTCCATCATTGTTGCATTTTCTGCTCGCATCTTCGTTGAGTGATAGGATATGGGCAATACAGGCCGATGAATACCCTCCTTTCTTGCTCAAAGCAATGTGCAAGGGAAGACGGCCTTGGTTGTTGGCAATCTTTGCCACCTCGGGATATGCTGACAAGAGCTCCATGATAACTTCTTCGGATTTCTTACTCTTGAGAGCTGCATGCAGTGCAAAACCACCGTTGAATCCCTTTTCTCGAGCGGCCCCAGGAAAGAGACGAAAGACCTTTAATACTATTCTGCAAATGGTTTGTTCATAACAAAGTTGGAAAAGATGTAAGTATGCTACACGCGTTGTACAGTTGGGGGGCAAAAGCCATCGATCGCTTAGTACTCACGTATCATTGTGGCAGTTGGCAAGATAGTGCAAGGGAAGAAACCCGTATCCGTCCTTTCGTGAAACTCCCTCAGGAAATGTGTCTAGAAGCATCGAGATGACTCCTGCTGGGGCACGAAATTGGCATGCCATGTGCAATGCGAGACTGGTGAAAGGCTCCGGTGTGACGGTCCTGGCGGCTTCCGGATGCAGCTTCAGAAGTGCTCGAACAATACTGGCCCTGATCTCGGACTTTTGCATACAAACCAGGTGCAGGGGCATCAATGCATCTTTGTTTGCAATCGAGGCTGCCTTGGGATATCTTTCAAGGAGCTTCAAAATGGTAGACTCAGGACCGTCTGTTTGTATTGTCAAATGCAAGGGGAGCGCATTGTCCTTTCGAGCATGCTCAATAGTTTCTGGGTAGCGTGATATCAAGAATTCAGTTACTTTCCATGACTTTGACCACAGGCATGAATGGTGAAGGGCCAGTTGCCCTTCGGAATCAGGTGTGAAGACACTCTCTGGGTATGCATCCAACAAGAAGGTGACAATGCGAATGTCCGCTCCCCAGCGAGCTGCAAAGTGGATTGGCAAGCAACCGCATTCATCAATGTCACGGAGGGCTATTGGATGCACATCATAAATTGCTTTTACAAGTTTGATTGACGGTTGTAGCCTCAAAATCAGGCATAGAGGGTAGAGGAGGATCGTCTTGGAATCATCAGATTCCAGCGGGTGTTTCTCGCGAAACAGATTGGGGAACTCCTTCAATAACTTTGTCACAGCTGCTTCGTCCAATGGGCGAGTTTCTCGGTCGGTGATACAGAGGTGCATTTGCAGCAATATGCGTTCTGCTCTGTGCACATCCATCAATTCTGATGTTACCGGTGTCGCGACGACCACTTCGTCTGAGACCAATGCTGCAGCCACTGGTACGTCGACGATGGCCTCCGTTAGATTGTCCAAGTTGCCCAGCCCTGAGTCTTCATACGTTCCTTCCTCATTCTCATCGTCGTATCTATTGCTGTCAGCGCCCCCAACAGCGTAGGCTCCCGGTACTCCAGCGTCTTCCATTTTCGCGTTGATGTTACCATGAGAATCAGTTGAATTGCTCGAAAGAGGCATCACAAGGACGGTTGCTAAAGAAGCACTGAGTACAGAGTCAGATTAACTAGCAGCTCCACCATCGCTGTCATGCGCACATGGTTCATACTCTCTGCTCTCTCCTCCAACATCGCAGTGCCATGGACTTCACTTCGGTCTGGATTCGAGGGGGTGATGCGATGTGACGGAAGACACTGGTTGGGGAAGGTTAGGGTTATTCGAAAAATGGGCATGAAACTCTTTGGCAATGGTGCAGGTGTGGAGGGCACCTCTCGGGCAACCGCAACACTGGTTTGTATTTCAGTGGGATGTGTACGACTGTATGTGCTACCGTACACAGATTCTCCTTCGGCATTTGAGCTTCAAAAAGGGGGGGCGCAGAACCAGACCCCCCTTCTAGCTAGCGAGTTGACCTCCCCAGCATGCAAAAGCAATGCTAAGGCCGCCTGGTCCACAATTCTTTTTCGTCTTGTTATTAAAGCTATCAGAGGATTTATATTAGTGTATCGTGCAAATATCGAAGACACGGAACGAAAACGAAGTCACGTAGCCTAGCCGCAACCGCAAGTGGCATCCACAGTTCGCAGGATGGCTGGCTGGCTGCCAGCCAGGTACGGTAGCTACAATTAGGTTGACCCTACTCTTTTGACTGACTCGACTCACTTCAACGAACAGCTCTGCTACCCTTCTTGCCAAAGCTTGGCAGCAAACGATTAGTATATAGTAGCCTGAGCAATTGGGATATCTGCAGGCTCCACTTGTTGCCATGCATGCTGCTGTGTAGTTGTCTGCTGTTGTGGAGGTTGCGCTGCTTGCTGCGAATGATACCACGCGGGGTTCACAGCAGGGGACGGAGCAGATACCGTTGGTTGTTCATATGCCGGGGGTGCTTGTTGAGTGTTGGAGGTTGTCACCATTGCAATACCATGTTGAGGTAACGCCCCTTCTTGAGCCTTGCGCATTGCTTTTTTGTTCTTTTGGTAAGTGACACCGTTGAAGGGAAGGAGTAGCCCAACAGCCGACATGAAGAGACCAAAGATGAGCCAAAGGACAGCCCAAAAGCCGTAGGTCATACCGATCAAATCCGCCACGGTATGAGCGTCTGTAGATGTCTGTTGTCCATTCACATAGGCTTCACCTTCTTGGATGTCCATCAAGTCGTTGATGGCATCAAGGGCGTTGAAGGAACAGGTTGCGGCCAAAAAGCAGTACATATACAATACTCCTTGAGCCGGTAGTTTCCAACCAAAGAGAAGGAGCACGATCCCAATAGAAAGGGTGGCGGCAACTCCAAAGGCATTTCGCACATACATGGCACAACTCAGCAGCATGGCACACCCTATGACAATCAGACCCACAGTAGGACCTCGTCGCGTACGTCGCCATAGCAGCAGAAAGCCTCCAATGAGGGCCGTGCCTGTGTATCCAGCAGAGGCTACAAAGGCTCGTTTCCAATCTTCCCCTGTTGTCCACGTGTAAGCGAGGCCACTACCGTCCTTGTATACCATCAACTTGCGGACTCCACCGCCAACGAGAATCGCTGCCATGCCGTGACACATTTCATGGACCCAGGTCGAGAAGATCATGAATGGATAGAGAATAAACCTCACTGTGGGAATATGAAGAACCACAGCCATCAAGAGGATTGCTACCAATAGTGCCTTGTCGCGCTTGACATTTTTGGTGAAGAAGTTGGTTCCATCGTTTGTTGTTTGTTGCAGCAAGTGTTGTCTCTTATTGTCCTCGGCAGCCTCACCACACACCTCGGGTGGTGTGCAGAGAGTGTCCAGCATATCGGAAGCCTTGGTGCTTTTTCCGCCCGTCATGGTGATGGTGGCAGTTTGGGATGTGCTTGGGGTGAGGGTGAGCGGAAAGAATGCTTCCGTGAGAGGAGGCGAGCCCTTGAGCCAGCATAACTTGCTCATTCATGTTGGACACTACTCAAACAGGGCTTTGATGAAGACCGGCAATTAGACATTCTACGTTGAATGTTGTTCATTTGGTAGTATGAAACGAGAAGGTGATCGCTGAATTTGACCTTGTCCTGTTGTTGCTGGTACCGCAACTTCCGCTTGAGCTATTCAATCGTGGATACTCTTTGGATCTTCCCGCCACTTGAGTGACATGCATCTGATGGATTTTGCGGAAGCATCGGCTGGCATTGCAGATCATCCAAAGAATTGATCCGGCAACCATGATGAGGTGCGGAAGCCCTGTCCTCGGTTGATACTAAAACGTACCGTACGGAAGCCATCCTCCCTTCATCCTCCATCACACAAAACTTGGGATCGAGTTGCGGCGATTTCATTGGATTGTAGTGAAGTGGATTAACGTTGATTGATGCCTAGCGTATCGGAACTTGAAGCAATGAGAATGGTTGTCGGGATCCTCCTCCTCCTGCTGATCTTTTGCACTTGTAGTGTCGATGCTACTGTTGACGAACAGCAAAATGTGGATAGCAGGAAACCACCTCCTCATATTCTGTTTGTCTTGATCGATGACCTTGGTTGGGGGGATGTAGGATTTCATCAGACCAGCGAAACTGGGCATGATAGACCAGAAGTCAAGACTCCTGTCATGGATCGCCTAGCACAAGAAGAAGGGCTCCAGTTGCATCGTCATTATGTTCACTGCAGTTGTACAGGAACCCGCACCTCACTGCAATCAGGTCGGTTTCCAGTCCATGTACAAACAACACTCAAGAATCCAGAAGTTCCCAGTTCCGGAATGCCGCGCAATCTGACAGGGTTAGCAGAGCATCTGAAAAGTGCTAACACTAGCTATGCCACTCACTATGTTGGAAAATGGGATGTTGGAATGGCCACACCCAAACATACACCCAAGGGTAGAGGCTACGATACTTCGTTGAATTATTTTGAACACAAGGTAAATTTTTTTGTTTTTGTCAATTAAAGTCAAAAAGAAGACCTTTGCCTCTGTGCCCACCAAATGGCCTTGGACTAAAATTGCATTTGGTGCTGTTTTCTCTTCTTGTGGTGACAGAATGACTACTTCACGCAAGAATGCATTCAGTCAGTTTGCTGCAATGACCACATTCATCGTCAGGACAAACCAACAATCTATGACCTTTGGGACACAGATAAACCTGCCCGAGCACTGCAAGGCAGTGACTATGAAGAGTTTATTTTTCAAAGGAGAATGTTTGACATCATCGACAGTCATGCAGAACAGCAGGAGAGCAAAGATGATACACAACAGCAGCCATTGTTTTTGTTCTATGCTCCTCATGTTGCGCATTGCCCGCTCTCCGTACCACAATCCTATCTGGATCAGTTTGACTTTATGGATGATGATGCATATGATGATGGTGATGCTTGCAAGTTCAAAACCTATACTATTGTGGGCCCAGGCAAAAAGCAACCGAAGCATTCCTGTCGGAAACAATACCACGCAATGGTCAAGCTGATGGATGACATCCTCGGTAGCCTTGTTGAGCGTCTCAAGAGACATGGAATGTGGGAGAATACCTTGATGGTGGTCACAAGTGACAATGGAGGACCCATTGACCCGCAAGAATCAGCTGCTACTAACTATCCCTTGCGTGGTGGAAAGTATAGTGACTGGGAAGGCGGTGTGAGAGCCACAGCCTTTGTCAGTGGTGGTTATCTTCCAATGCACCAGCGTGGAAAGATATTGGAGAAACCTATTCACATTTGTGACTGGTACGCAACATTGCCAGCTTTGGCTGGAGTCAATGTTCGAAAAAACGATGAGGACGTTGCTGCAGACAAGAAGATTCCACCAGTGGATGCTGTCAATGTTTGGCCTCTCATCGTTGGTGAGGACGGGGGTGATAGCATGAACGGAGAGGTCTGTCTGCAATCTGTACCTCCCCGGAAGGAGATACCCCTTTCCAAGCATGCCTTGATTGATGGCCATTACAAACTGATTTGGAACGAGGAAGAGATGGTAGCTATGGCTGGATGGACTTATCCGGACTACCCGACAAGCCACACGAAAGGGAAGGATGAAATCTATGGTCAAATGCTCAACTGTAGCACTGGCTGCCTATTCAATGTTCACACTGACCCCGGAGAGCACAAGGATGTTTCCAAATCACACCCCGTACGTGTTCAAGCCATGAAGAAACGGCTTGAGGAATTGCGAAAGGGGTTTTATGACAACGATGACCGTGGAATCGATTCTTGCCCGGAAGAATATGCTGATGAAGACAACAAACTGCCTTGTGCATGCTGGATGGCGACAAACTACTATGGAGGATTCCTTGGACCATATCAAGAAGTTGACTTGTTACCAGAATTTCTTGACCGTGTACAGGCGAAGTGAGGAGGATAGGGGAAGCTTGACAAGGTGGAAACCAGTCAGTGAACACTCACATTTTGAACTATCATGCAGAAGTGTTCGGCTAGCTAGTCTAGTGTTGCTTTTGCGGCTCAACTCGGAGGATACTAAATTTAGCTCTTTCTTCATGTGCCTAGAACTTCAGGGCTTGATCGGCGGTAGAACTACCAGTACTTCAAACGGGAAAGTTTCTATGGGTTAGAGGGAACCGCGTTTCCGGACTGAAGTCCTCCATTGGGGTGCAGCGAGTCAGCTTAGATGGCGCAGAATGCTGTCGCAGGACCCGACGCAAGCACAACATAGCTTCCAGCTCTCCAGCATCTTCACTTCTTCGTTCCCACGCGTTGATATCGATCCAGACCTTCGCACATACTAGGCTAGGACACAGCTACTGTTGTTGCGTGCTATTTCTAGCGTGGATATGTTAACTTAGCTCTATGATATGTCCTTTAACTAAGACATGTTCAGATTGGACTCTGACATTCGACTAAGTCGATGAAAGATGAGTGGGAAAGCTTGACGCAAACTGCGCGGCCGTTCTGCAAAACATACGTAACAAGCTTTGATGCTTGCCCTCAGTGGCTCCAAAACGGTGAAGATTATTGTGTAGCACAGGATGAACGACAAGATCATGGATTGCGCCACAGATGGGTCCTGCACCACCGGGTCTTTGTCCTTTTCTAGTTTGCGCACCAATGCATATCCTGTGAAAATGACAATCGCGGCACTGATCGAACCACCAACACAAGATGTAATGTGGGTGGTGATGTCGTCATGAATGATAGCTTCCATGCCTAACAATTCAAGCAGCATTCACATCAAATGAGGCGATTTGCAATGATGGGCAAAGTTTCATTGTAAATACGTACCAGCCTGCTCGACCAAGTTGGACACATCCAGGGCAGCTCGTTTGTAGCTCTTGTAATAGGCCGCAACATGACTCATGGCAAGATCGGAATGAGCCCTGACGAACGCTCGTGCCATGACATTGGCTCGATTCAATAGCTTGTGTACGACAGAGGTTCCGTTCGTGTCCTGTCCAATCTGCATCCCCCGAAACCCGCCACTGGTGTTGACCCCCGCAACACCCATGACCACCGACACAGCGCGATTGGGCTGGAAATCACGAGGCTGTTGTTGCAGTCGATGAACAAGGGCTGTCCTCGTGGCGTCAACTTTGCGCAATTGGCACCAGACAAACTGAGCTGGCCCTCCAAGTAATCCACACTGTGCCACGGATCCAAAGGACACACTCATGCCTGAAAGAAAGAAGGACTTGACGGTTGCTTTTGGAGCATGGTTGCCAGCATCCCGTGGGCTGCCTCGTCGGTTGTATTCAAAGTTTTCATCGTCCTCGCTATTGTTGGAACGAGCGGAGAATCCGTATTCGAAATCGTCCTGGTCATCGTCATCCATCCCATCAAAATCCAGGACAGATTGATACACCGATGCATCTGCCGTGCGATATTCTTCGGTGATATCCGATGTCTCGTAGCCAACTTCTTCGTCGCCCTTGTCTTCGTTGTTTCGCCTGGCCCGTTCTTGCATTTCGTGTTCTTCCACCATGGCCGCATTTTCGGCAAACCAACTCGCAACACCTCCGGATGCAATGAGACTCAACAAGCGTGCAATGGTCCCCGTGGCCCATTTGCCACCGACCAATGCCAGAAACACCGTGACGAAATTGCCGGTATTCAACGCACCCATAATGGCCCAACGCCAGACCATGGTTACCATAACTTGCAGTGTCAAGAGCGTGACAATGCATCTATGAAGTGAATTCCGTCTCAAAGATCGACTCAGAATATCCAGAGCCATACATGTCAGTGCCTGGAAGAAGGCATGCCGTGTACTGTTGGGTTGACTGGAATGCGGGTTGGACGGCGCCCTGGTGGAGGGGGAATCCATAGCGACTCCTCCGCTTCCCTGCAGTTTCCACCGTCGAAACAAGTATACATCTCGAATTAAATACCACAATGGGATCAATGCATAGTGGAGTGCCCGTGGCAATAAAAAGTAGACCGCCAAGACCATGATGACATTCATGGCGACACTCACGGGTACACACGCTAATAAGAATTGCGAAGCTTTGTAGCGTAAATCATCTCCTTCACCACCACCTGCTGTGCGATACAGACCCCTCGCCAGCAATAATGTGGAAACATATGCCAATAGCACACTCCAAAAGGTGGCATGTCTCAATACGGGAAGTGCCAATGGCGACATGGTTTGGGTATCTGGCATTCCAAAAATATTCTGACGATGCCAGAGCAAAGACGGCCATACTAATCCTACGGGTACCATGACACAAAAGGCAATGGCCCAAGGCAAATCTCTAGGCCATCGAGGCCGTGCTCGAAATCGTTCGGCAGGAGGCCGCGTGTCGAGGTTGTTGCCATTGCTGTTGCTGATGCGAGTCATTGGGCCCGACAAGGATCGACTTGACGATGGTGCGTCCGACTGTGTAGGAGATGTCTTTTGCGATGTCGACGGACTCGTGGGTCTACTGGCAGTAGTGTTTCGCGTGGTAGGACCCGAGCTTTTGGTAATAGTAGGACCGCCCAGACTGTCCAACTGAGGCAATCGCAAATTGGGATGGAGAGTGTTCTTTGTATCCACCTTCAGAAATCGTTTGGGAGGTTCTGGAGTCTCTGCAATATCGTGGGCTTCATCCAGATCCAAAGTGGCATCGGCAAAGAAGAGGCCACCGGAAGAGGACGAATGGTTGCTTTGACTACCTTGGAGTTGTTGCTGTTGTTGTTGCCGTTGAGAAGCAGGGTTAGAGGGTGTACCAAAGCCGTCGTTGCCACTGCTCATGGCGTCGCTTGAACAGGTTCAGGGTGTTATTAACTGATAATCTCAAGAACTGCTGTTGCTGTTGCTATTGCTCTTATTACCGTTGTTGGGATGGTGTCAAGGAAGTGGATGCCATGCAAAGAGCCAATGGGTGTAACCTACCATAAGAAAAGATCTATCTGTGTCCTCGATCTGATCGTCGAGTTTGCTGTTGTTTGTGCTTCCACGTTAGACGCGCACTTCTTCCATTGTGTGTCTCTTTGTCAGGGAGACGGGAGAAAAAATAAATGCTTCCTCTACCGGTACTAGTAGGTACATGTATCATGTATCATATGTGCAACACTCATCAGCTGCAGCACAGTGTATGATCTGCCATTTGTACTCACCCATCCATTATGAATGAACAAGCCTATTAGCAATGGACTCACCTTTTAAAATGCATCATGTACCAGTGTGAGTGAAACTCAGCAGACACTATTTAACTCTGTTTGTACTGGTGGTATGATAGTTGCCTTGCACAAGTCTCACCTAACATGAACTACTGTGATGATTAATTCAATCCCCTAACAAGCTTGGCTCGCTTATCAATAGTGGGCTCAACTACCTACAAGGAATCACATCCGGCTATAAACACATCCAATTAGATCTAGCTAGTAACTCAGTTCAAATAAATCTAGACTACTGAAATAGATGATTTGCCATCATCCAATCTCACATCAAAGAATGATTGAATTTCGTCTCCCGGAGACGATTTGCTTTTAGGGGTATGGGTACTAATGGGGGCAGAGGTTTGAATTATACCCCGCGCGCATTACTTAGAGGCCCCTGTAGAAGTCTACGTATTTGACTAGTATTGTATTGACGGGATACAGTCAACGCATGTACATGCACATGATACTCGCCTCACTTTTTCCCACAAGTTTCGCATGGATGAAGTATGAGAAAGGGAGTGTCCGACAATGGATCGTGGTGTCACATAGTCGATATCCACCATGTTGGCTCATGTGTTTGCTCTCTTTCGACAAGAGCATGGCGAAATGACGGGTTCGCGCCATTTTACGAAGTTTACAACATTAAGGCCTCTAAGTTTTTTATCGGAGCCTTAAGTCCAGTACTCTCAAACACACAAAAGAAGAAACACAAAACTCATTTCGCTGCGATTGGTCGCCATGACAAGGAGCCTACCGCTACAGCTATGGCTACCGCAAACGCTTCTACTGACTCTTGTTGTTACGAATCGACCGGTCGCTGTTGTGGAGTGTTTCGGCCATTGTCGAGGAGGAGAGAAAAGGGCATAGCTTTCGCTGTTTTCGTTGGCTGAATTTATGGAACCAATGACTGGAGAGGATCCTTTGTTTCGTGCGTCGGAGAGTGAGTCGAGTCGGAGAGGTTCCGACTGTTTACCCTCTCTTAACCTTGCGTTAGACAAGGACCAGTAGACCAGCAACAAGTTCAATTTTCCATCTTCTGGTGCAACAAATAGACATAGGAATTGTCTCAGAATGTGGAAAAATGTTGTTGCAGCTGTGGATATGGCTTTTGTTGATTCAATCCCACAAATCGGTTAAGAGAGGACAATGAGGGATGGCCACCGACTGATAAACATGAAAGCCGTACCGGTATCCTCCTCTTTTCGTTCATTCTTTCGATGCCTCTACCTTTACTCTATCTTTACTCTTTATCAAGATGATGCTATCTCCTCTTTACAGCGGCTACTCCTCCTCAAGACGTCTCCACCATGACAGGCTCCTCTTGTTTGGTTAGGCTGGAAGCAGCGGCAGCAGGAGTTTCTTCCGGATCGTTCTATGATTTCTTTCTGTCGACGACAGCTTCCACGTTGGCTCTTTCACGGACGACCATGATTTCTCTACTGCGGATCAAGCGACCATGACGCCTCTTCTTACACAGAGCAACGCTTGCAACAAGCGGCTACTACTCCATGCAGAGTTCGATCTACCGGAGCGATGATCTATCGGAGCGAAGCGACGGCCGTTTCGGGGCGAAGCTGAAAGGGATGAGGTGTTGGTAATAAAAGATTTATGGAAACGGAGACGACCCAGGGGGCGTATGAATTATTCAGTCAACTCGCCCGTAATCGCTTACAGCTCTGCCGTCAGGTGGGAAGGTTCGATTTGGATCTTTGGCCATCCCAGCTACATGTAGCTATGTAGCTAGAACAACTCCGCTCACAATGGCACGACGGTTGCCAAGAAGAAGAATGCCCCAGACGTCACACTCATGATTCGGGGCACCTCTACCCCGGTCCCGAAAGCCAGCATGGCCAACTCTCCAACTCAACGCACACAGGCATAGCCCCCTTCAGAAATCGCTCTCTCAAAATCATCGCTAAAGATTGGTGGACTTTTTCGCTGAAATGCTTTTCGGGGTACATATTATTTAAGCTGTAAATTCTTTTTAACTATTTTACGAGAGAGAACCTCACTTTTTACCACCGTTACTTAGACGCCGATTCGGACCTCGCTGTTTTTTTCCTTTCACATCCACTGTTCGCTGATTCCTTGCCAGATCTTGCTCCTAAATGTCTTTCGGCTCCTTCTTCTTGGCGATGGCCCTCGCATGGTTGACTGCGGATGGCAGGTTCGTTGCCTCCAACGACATGGTCATAGCAACGCCCTCCATTCTGTTGGCGATCTCTCCGGCAGACAGCTCCATCATCCTTGGATTGTGCAGGAACTCATTGGTGAGGCCCTGCCTGACGATCCTCATGATCTCATCAATCCTCGATTTGCCACCCTTCGGTAGCTTCAGCTTCTGGGGCTCATTTTTCTTCTCTTTTGGCGGCTTTGGTTCGCCCATTCGGTGTGGAGTGGGTGGCCCTTTCTTGGCTAGGATCCTCGCGTTGTTCTCGTTCTCCTCGATGAGCCACTGCTTCAGGGTGCCTTCTTCTATGTCCGACTGGTACATCTCCTGCTGGGTGGAGAACGAATCTGGAGACCCTGATTTCCCACCACGTTTCCACCAGCCCAAACGGTGAGTTTTGGTTCGGCTTGTCACGAACATGTCTGCGAGAAGGAACATAAATGGCGACTCACCATATGTCATGTGTCCACCGGTGAAGTTTCCTGCCGCATCCTGGGCTGCCATTCCTTCGGCGAGCTGCTGGTTGATTTGCTTCTCGATGGAGGGGGGCTGCACATGAGTAAGTTTCTGGGCTGGAGGAGCCGACGGAGTGAGTGGTGGGCGCTTCGCTGTTGTTCTCTTCCTTGGTTCAACGTTCTCCTTCTCTTTCTCAGGTGTCTCGTACAGGCGATCGTCCTTCGGGTTCCCTTTCGCTTTCAGCGGCGACGTTGGGGGGAGGACCTGCGGCGACTGCTGGGTGAAGAATCCAAACATGCCGTCTGCGTTTGGCGAGGGAGGGTTTGGACCTGGCGACATGATGCTCCTTCCTCGAAGCGCATACCTCACTCTGGAGTATTGGTTAGACATTTTGTGACACGACAACAATCAACCATGGCATCATTGGTCTGGGGGGAGCCACTTTGGATGCAGTAGCGGCGGCATGTCCATTCAAATTCAAATTTAAACTGGGGCCAGCCAATGAATTCCTGCCACCACGGCTATTAAATTCGCTACAATTCGCCGGATTGCCCCTTGATACTGCATCCATTGGTTATGGCGGACGGTAACTACGGCATTGGAACCAGTCTAGCGACAATCAACAATATCTATTTATTGATAATAGTATAGCCACCGGCTTTGCCCTGTTCAGTCTCCCGCCTCATCTCCAAAAGGCATCCCGGTTCGCTTTGTTCGATACTTGGAGCGATTCCAGTCAAAGCAAGCAGTGCCAAAAGTTCGTTTCTTTTTTGTTATAGTAACTATCATAAATTCGTTGCATCCATTTCCTATTTCTCCTAGTTGTCTCCCTTCTGGAGTGATGCCACAACGGGGGTCTTACCGCCCGTGGTGGCGCCGTCGTCGTCGATCCAACCGCAACCGTACCCGTCACGACAATATCAATCGTCGAGGCAATGGTACCCTGAGTCGCGGACAGCGTCGCCGCAGAGCTGTGAGGGAAGTCTATAGGCTCGAAGATGGTGGAGTTATGCCCTCTTTCACCGAACTCGAACCGGTGCTAACCAATGAATCGGAAGCGATCAACTATTTCTACAGGAAGGGAGTCATCCAGCCACCCACGTCTTGTCCAAGGTGCACGAAACAGCTACGTTACAGCCCCAACAAGAGGAACACGGTTCGGTGCAGGGCTTTCAACTGCCAGTTCATCATTCCATCCCAGTGTGACCAATGCAGCGGTGAAATGGTGTCTTATCACAGCGACGATGGAGAACTGGTTTCGTCGCAGTGCCAGAACAGTGCGTGTCACTGGACGTGGAAGGCAACCGGTACAGGCTTCGAGTGCGGTATCCAGAAGGGGAGTGTCCTCCAGCACGTGAAGCTCAAAAAGAGCCAGGTGCTTTGGATCGCCTATTTGTGGCTTCTTAAGGTGCCGGCGAGAACAGCTTCCACCCTAACAGGTGTTTCCGAAGGAACTGTCGGCACTTGGTACCGTCACTTCCGAAGAATGGTCATTGAGATGGTCCTACAGGCGGACAGAGACGACTACATGCTGGGAGGTCCGGGATGTATTGTGGAGATGGACGAGGGTAAATTCGGACGTAGAAAGGACAATCGAGGCAGGTGTGTCAACGCTGACTGGGTCTTCGGAATGGTGGAACGTGGAGGTGAAAGGAAGTTGGCATTGGCGGTGGTTCCGGATCGTAAAGCCAACACACTCCTGCCCTTGATTATGGCTTTTGTCCGCCCTGGAACAACAATCCACACTGACATGCACGGTGGCTACAACAAGATTGCCACCCTACCTGGATACAACTACACACACAAGACTCTGTGTCATAAGTACGAGTTTGTGGCCCAGGATGGTACGCACACGCAGACGATCAAGGGCAACTGGAGAGTTCTGAAGAAAAACGTGCCGGAGTCCCAGCGGGAGGGAAGCAACCTACAGGAATACCTCTATGAGTGCATGTGGCGACGCAAGCATGCAAGACACCTGTGGGCGTCCTTTCTCGAAGGAATGGCAAGACTGCGTTACAGGCCGGAGGACATCGACCGATTGTGGGAGATGAGAGAAGACATGGAAGAGTCATGGACTCCCGAGGAATCCAGTGACGACGAGTCACTCGAAGACGATTCCAGTGCCACCGATAGCAGTTTGAGTGAGGTATCATCCTCCTACATGGTGATCTAGTTGATTAGTTAAAGAAAATTAGTAGTAGTGTTGTTGAAACGTCCATTATCTTTGTTTTTGTTACTAGTAGCAGTGGCACAACTGCGCCATGGTCGTCCCTTTTTCTTTCTTTTTTCGCGATGTTTTGGCTTTTTTGTTAGAGGCCATATAACGGTACGGGTATCAATTTGAGAGTACAAAGCAACTGTACGTGAGTGCAAACATTAGTAGGGGTATCCATGATCGAATTACGGGTAATTAGACATAAGATTTAGATGGTCTGAGTCACGGTGTGTCACGCTTCGCCAAACACATAGAGTACATTCGCAACTGCAATCAAGACTGTTATGTATTTCTGTTTTCTACATACGCCCAAAAAAAAACGTATACTAAACAGTGGGTTTTCTTTGTAAGTTGGGCAAACGGAAGTTCGCTGAAAATGAGCAAGTCGACCATAATTGTTAAGTACCAAGTCTTCAGATGTGTTCGTTTTTGTTGTTGCTTTTCTGTTTGGCGAAAGGTTCCGGTACTGGTTCTACATAAACAGCGTAATTTTGGACAAAACCCGGTTCAGTTTTCTGCGATCACTTCCATAATCTGTAAACCCCCTGCCGAATCTCTGCATCTTTTTTCTTTCAACAAAACAAATAATGGAACAATGACGGTGATCACCGGCATTTATCGGTTGAAGCATTGTGTTAACTTTTGCGTTGCGAAGGATCGACAATGGTGAACGGCGTTCTAATCAGGTGAGTTTATGCGTTTTACCAGACGAAAATTCGTTTTCCACTCCCCAGCAGCTATGATTTTGTTTTTTGGATTTCTTTTGGGAGCGGCGCCCGCACAGTTTGCTGTTGGACTTTTCTCACGCACGCCCTTTTTTGCCGTTTGACTTATAGGTGTGTCCCTGCCACGTCAGGGGCACAGCCGTTAGAGGTACCCGGACCCGGCACGACCACACAGCGCAACCAACACAATCCACTCATCGTTTGTTCTACCGACTGGCTGCACTCCTCCTCGTCTCACACTCCATCCCATCCTTTGTTTTACCGAGTAGCTCATCAATAAAAGACACAGTTTGAACAATGGAAGTGGAACCATCGCCATCGTCGTCGTATCCGCATCATTTGTCCGTGCAGGCACTGGATCAAGCCGTGGATTTGATTCTGAAAAATAATTTTGATGTGGATACCAAGGCGTGCTTCATCACCTTGATGAAGGTGCTGGACAATGTGATCCAAAAGCCGTTCGATCCCAAAGTGCGATCGATTCGATTGGGGAATCCTGCCTTTTCCAAAAAGGTCTCCTCGAGAAAGGGTGGAGTCGAGTTCTTGTTGGCGTGTGGCTTTGTTCAAGAGACTCCGCCTCCACCACTTTTGAGCAAGGAAGCTCCCGAGGCATTCTTGTTCTTGAGGGATGACGATGGCGACAATGCTACAGTCGATCCAACCACCCTGAAAACCAAAAAGGAAGCTTACACATCCCATATCATCACGGCACGACGGCTCTTGTTGACTCGTGCCATTCAAGATCTTCATCTCAAGGCAGAGGAATTGCCCACTTACAGGCCACCACCACCTCCCGTGGCGACGCACAATACTGCTAGCACGACGACGACAAGTGCCAACAAACGAGACGCATCGGCCACATTCAATCCCTTCCAGCCACAGCGCCATGACGCAATGTCGGCCGCCGTGGGAGCACAACTCACACCCGATGGAAACTACGTCTCCACCACGGAAAAACAACTCCAAAATCTACAAAACAAACAAAAGAAATTGGAAAGCAAACTCCACAAAGAAATTATGAATCGAGAATGGGTCGGCAGTCGACCCAATGCCAGTGGAAAACCAACCGCCATTATAGCAGCAGCGAATAGCAGTCCACCAGACGACGACAACAAGGGCAATGGCAGTTTGATTGCGGCACAATTCGCCAAACAACAAGCTGCGCAGAAACAACGAGAACAGGGAGGATTCACCACCAAGAGTATGCGAGAATTGGAACGACTCAAGAAACAAAAGGTATATTCGCACACCCAAATTGCATTGCAGTTCTCCGATGGGACAATCGTACAGGGAAAATTCTTGCCCAAGGAAAAAATCCAAACCGTCATGACGGCACTCCAACAAGATTGCTTTCTGGAACCCTCTGGCGGAACGATGGAACTCTACGTGACGCCTCCACGCAAGACACTAGACCCAAAGGCAACCCTGGACGCCGAGGGACTCGTTCCCGCCGCCAAGGTGTTTGTCAAGTGCGCGTCGATGCCATCCTTGAAACCAGAATTATTCACCACCACTGCAGCAACAGCCTTTCCATCGTCACAGCCCATTGTCCACAATGGCAAAGCAAACGAGGACAAGGGCGAGATGAAACCTGCCGCTGCCGCCGCCAAACCAAAATCCGCGGAGGACAAGGAAGAAGAAATGATGCGACGAATGCTGGGGGGTGGTCGACGATTGGGTGGTGGTGGTGGTGCCAAAAATAGCAGTGATGGGAGCAAGCCAAAGTCGGGTGGAATGCCAAAGTGGTTCAAAAAGTAAAACGAAACAAAACAATATCGAGACGACCTCCTTTGCTAATGAAGTATTGGCTCCACAGCCAAGCAAGTATAGCTAGCAAGTAAAGAAAGACATCCATAGACGATAGACATTCTAATACAATGAGGTAGAAATAACAGTGACCAACCAACCGGTGCAATTCCAAGATTGCTTGCCGAATATTATCGCTGGCTAGTCACAAGAGGTAGAAAGGCGGCTCTCTAGCTAGAACAATGGAAACTTTGGCAAGTGTGCATCACGCTGCGCTGCTGCTCGTTTGATACCCTGATAAGCAAGCCAACCTTGGGCATAATTGACGAGGAATACCAACACTCTTGCGCCAATCTTTTCGTACCATTTTGCTGGTCGTTTCCCTCCCCTGCCACCGCCTTCCACGGCATTGTCATCCTCGTCATCATTGGGTAGTATCCCAAGCAGCTCTTGTTGTGTTTCAGTTGCCTGCATCATATCTGAAAGAAGTCCCTCCAATGCTGGGACATAATCAAAATCGGCATCCCTCAAGGCCCCACCAGGTTGGCATTGACTGGGAATGGCCATTTGTGCTGCTTCCCGAAACTTCATGGTGATTTTCGATGCAGCTTGTGTCCATTTTGCTTGGTAATCCTCCTCATCTAGATCTTCCTCCTCGAAACTGGATTGCTCCAAGGCTGCCTCATACTCTTTGCCACACTGTTCTCGCAAAAATTGCAGGTGTTGATTGTACAGCTTCTGTAGAGGTGGAAGAATGTACAACCAAAGCCCACGTTGAGCCTTGGCTTGCATTACTTGCTCAGATGAGGGTACCTGCTCCTTGACTGCAGTCTGGAAGGTGTCAATAATCTGGTCTGTTTGGATGGAAACTTGTCGAGAGTTGGTTGTAGAAGAGGAGACTTCTTCACCTTCAGAAAAACCAAGCCATTGCTCTTCCAGGTGCATTTCCAGCTCATGTATCTGTTTCTTCGCAGAAGTGAGAATATCCATTAGGATTTCTTCGTAATCCGCTGTGGTTGTGGTAGGCTCAACATCGCCTTGGTCCGTTGTTGGCCCCTCTTTTGCCGGTACCGGCACATCTCTCTTTGAATCGGAAGTAGGATCTTCTATTGCTGGTTCTGGCGATCCCACCATATTTTCTTCGTCTTCGATATTGTTATAGGTTGGCGATGTTTCCTCAACCTTTTCTTCTGTTAGGTCAGTTGCTACATCTACAATCTCAACAGTGCTTCCCACGACAACTTCATCTGTCGGTTGATATGTCTCTTTGTTCGTCTCATCAACAGCACCACTGGCTTGGTAGGTTGCTTGCAACAAGATTGGAAACTTCAAAGCATCTATAAGGTTGCTGGTAGTGCATTTGGGGTTTGCCATGGTATGATGCTGCAAGATGTCTTTCCAGGTGGATGCCAATCCATTGGTACACTCCACGGGGTCGTCCAGACTCAAGAGGTCCAAATTGGAAACCATCTGGGGAGTGATTGAAACCAAGTCTCGCAGAACCAATTGATTCTTTATCTCTGCCATAGTTGGGTCTAGCCTTTGATTTTCGGTTGACGAGGATGACACTAGCAGTACGAGGACCGAGGAAACCATACCATTATCCGCTCGCTGCTGTAGTCCATCGGATAGTGCCTCAACAAATGCAGTATCCAAGCATTTCTTGGCGGATTGTTGTCGACGCGATGTATCCAGCACCAGGACAATCACCATGATATCACAGCATGTGGCAAGGCTCTTGAGAGCAGCAACATCACCATTCCAAAAACTACCGTGTGGGAAGGCAGTGAGGTCTTGTGGTGGTGGTGATATTGCAAGGCTTTGTCCATTATCTTGCAATATGCAATAGTTGGATTGCAGAAATGACATCAGCGGCCCATCCTTTAACTCAATCCCATCATCTGTGGCCACTACCTGCACCCCCACGGCAGTGTAATGAGACTCATCATCTCCCTCTCCTCCTCGTATTTCCCCCCATGCTCTTCTTGAAGGTATAGCTGGATACTTCTGAAGATACGGTAGAGCTTCGATGCTCAAGCCAAGGAAGAAGACATGAAAGATGAGACATAGTTGGCGGTGGTCCATCACGAGTATTTTCCATGAAGCTGCAGCGTGTAGTTTGTGTTGTGTCTTGTGTTTTTGCCGCAACTGCGATCATGTCGAAGCTGGCATAGCTGCTGTGTTGTTTGTCGTCTGTTGGTTCAATCTCCCACCTCGAAGCGGTTCCAGGTAGCTAGCTACCGGTACTAGGCTCGCCTCGATGATATTATAATCTAATAGCCTAGTAGCTTGTTTTTAAAAAGTACATGTAAGTAAGTGTAATGCATATCCGATCCATGCCCCCTTGGCGATTGTCCATCATGGATTGCCTGGTAAGAAGCAAACTTCAGTTCTTCCTCTTGAACGTTCTAAGAGCCAAAACGATGAGGTGGTTTGTATTCAGGCCACCGCTTCAACCTCGTTTGCAACCTTTCGCTTTTTTGCATCGGGGTTTTTAGCTTTGCCGTCATCGCTGTCTTCCTCATCGGATGACTTGCCAGTTTTTGCCAGATGCATGAGACCAAGTTTTCCCAAGATATACTCGCCCGATTGACAGGGATCATATACTTCTCCCCCACGGTAATCTCGACACGAAGCAATGGTTTCTACCTTGGTGTCATAGTCCACGGCCAAAAAGAAAGGAATGGAGTGTCGCGTATTGGTGGAACTGGGATTTGTGACGCGATGTTCCGTGCTCTGATAACGGTCATTGGTCCAATACTTCATCATGTCCCCCAGATTCACAACAAATGCATGCTTGTTATCCTTCAAAGGTGCTGCTGACATCCAGGATCCATCTGCCCTTCGGACCTCTAATCCTTCCGAATCTGCAAACAAGATTGTCAGGAATCCGCAGTCCGTATGGGCTCCACATCCTCGCCGAATATCACTCGTGCTGCAGGACGTACTCTCCGAAGCAGGAGCAGTGGGGGGATATCGTAGTAAGACCATTTGACTATGCGGTTTGCGCTGGGCTTTGGATGTGAAAAAGTCCGGAGGAAGATCCAAACTCATTGCAAGGGCTTGCATCAACCGTGTGCCTACAATATCCGAGAGGCTTTCCCAGTAAAGTCGAGCGGCAGCTTCAAAGCCTTTCAAAGAGCTGCCATTGTTCGTCTCATCTGGCCATTGATTGGGTCCGTGCATAGGACTCTTTGCCGAGGGGGTAGATTCCGCCCCAATCGTGAAAGACTCCTTGAGGTCAGGAGGATTCTCTGCGGCATCTTCTGGTGTGCAGGAATGGGCTCCTGTTTCCACACTGTTATACCCTCTCCAGAGAGGATTGTTGCGTGCCTCCAATTTGATCTTGTCCTCAGCAGGCATATCGAAAAACTTGCTTGTGTGGTCCGACATGGTGTCCATGACCTTTTCATCACAGCCATGTCCGGTAATGTAGAAGAATCCCACGTGTTCACAGGCATTGCGAAGCTGTATGGCTACCTTCTTTTGCTCTTCCGCTGCAGTGCCATTGTCACCACCAACGCCACCGCTGAAAGCAGATAAATCGATGATTGGAACGCTGGAAGACTTCATTGCTGTTGGTTTTTGGCCACTGAGAGCACGAAGAATGACACCAGGCAATTGTTGAGTGGAACCTTGCGATTGTGAGCGAGAAAGAACTTACTTGAGAGACTGAACGACTTGACTTGGCCTGTGATGGGAATACAGTAAGGTGTGACGTGGTTCTCTGAGACAGCTTGAAAAGCCAGCTCAAGCTGTGCCGAATAGTAAAGCCTCAACGCTAAATATATACGCAAGCCCGGACCGCCCGAAACGTCCTCGTGCTTGCCTCAAACTGGAAAGAAAATGCCAGCAGCCTCTCATTGCTTGAGAACTCATCACGCATCACGATTGATCAGTTATCCATTGCGTTGTGATTGATATACTTTGATAGATAATATCGACCATGAGCACAGCTATGAAGGGAGCAGACGCTGTAAGTAAACTCTATTGACGTTGTTGTACCAGTAATGCAGTGGTTTTTGTTTTTTGGTCCTTCGAAACGGCGGTCGTGTCTGGCGTGTGAGGTCCCTTTCATTTTCCAATCTTGTCTCACGCTTTCTCGTTCTCTCTCCACGATGGTTGAACAGCGTAAGGGTGCGTTCAAGAAGACCATCGATGCCGAAGAAGGTCGTCGGCGTCGTGAAGAGACAACGGTGCAAATTCGAAAGACCAAGAAAGATGCTCGTCTGGCCAAGCGTCGTCAAATGCCGACTGGAGGTTTGTCGGCCCCAACTCCTGCCGGAATGGCCGCCGCTTCCATGTTGATGAACAGCGGCGACACTACCTACTCTAGTATGGTGGATGCCCAAAGCCAGGGCTTTGGTGCCAGACCTGGTGCAAACGTCAATGCCAGCAAGCTAGACCAATTGCCGCAAATGGTGGCTGGTGTCATGGGCAACGACCCTGCCGTTCAAACGGAGTGCACTACTCAGTTTCGTCGTTTGCTGAGTATCGAAAAGAATCCTCCCATCCAACAGGTCATTGAGGCTGGAGTGGTTCCACGATTTGTCCTATTTTTGCAGCGAGATGACAATCCAGCCCTCCAATTCGAGGCCGCCTGGGCACTCACCAACATTGCCTCTGGAACCAGCGAACACACCAAAGTCGTCATGGAAGTCGGCGCTGTTCCAGTGTTCGTCCGATTGCTCTCTAGTCCCAATGATGACGTGCGAGAGCAAGCTGTTTGGGCGTTGGGAAATATTGCTGGAGATTCTCCACCATGCCGTGATTTGGTTTTGCAGGCCCAAGCCATGCAACCCCTTTTGATGCAGCTCCACCAAAACTCGAAACTGTCCATGCTGCGCAATGCCACATGGACTCTCTCCAACTTTTGCCGTGGAAAGCCTCAGCCTGACTTTGAAAATGTCAAGCCTGCTTTGCCCACTCTGGCGCAGCTCATTTTCAGCCCCGACGAGGAAGTGCTCACGGATGCTTGCTGGGCATTATCGTACTTGTCGGATGGACCCAATGAGAAAATCCAGGCTGTCATTGAATCGGGTGTCTGCCGACGACTCGTGGAGCTCTTGCTGAACCCTTCTCCCGCGGTTCAGACTCCGGCACTCCGCACGGTTGGAAACATTGTTACTGGAAATGATCTCCAAACTCAATTCATCATCAACAACAATGCCTTGCCTTGCTTGTTGGCCCTGCTCTCCAGTCCAAAGAAGGGAATCCGAAAGGAAGCCTGCTGGACCATCTCCAACATTACTGCCGGAAACAAGGATCAAATCCAGGCTGTCATTGACAACAACATTATTCCTCCACTCATCCAGCTGTTGACCAACGCTGAATTTGATATTCGAAAGGAGGCGGCTTGGGCTATTTCCAACGCTACATCGGGCGGGAACCCCATGCAGATTCGCTTCCTCGTTCAGCAAGGTTGCATTAGACCATTGTGCGACCTCCTTACCGTCAGCGATCCTAAGATTGTCACCATTGCCTTGGAAGGACTGGAGAACATTCTCAAAGTTGGCGAAGAAGATTCTAAAAACACTGGAGGGCAAAACCCAATGGCTGTCTTTATTTCCGAAGCCGATGGTCTCAATAAAATCGAAGAATTGCAGCAGCATTCCAACAATGACATTTACGAACGTTGCATCAAGATCCTCGAAACGTACTTTGGCGTCGAGGAAGACATGGTGGAGGAAATGGCTCCTACCACTCAAGGCGACCAGTTCGGATTTGGAATGGACCAACAGGGAGGCGCACCAGGCGGCGCCTTTGACTTTTCCGGTTGAGTTCGAGATATGCAATAAGATTTCCTGTCTCGTTGGTCAAAGTGTCACGGGCTCAAGATGCGGCAATTCTGGACCGTATCTTGAACCCGTGATGCCGCAACACGACACTATCCAACACCGGAAAAGTAGAAGAAAGCGCCCTGCATGGTGGTTTCTCTGGCTTTTTGCCGGTGTGGCCTTCTGGAGTGACAATCGTTAACTGATCTGATAGTCACCTCACAAGCCCACAAAACAACACACAGAAGACCCTGACTGTTCTCTCTCGCGCCACAACGTGCCTTTGCCGGATGAGAATGTTCAGGAGTAAATACTGGTACAAACGTACAAACTAATAATATGCTTATAGCGGACTGCTGGCAATTGGAACTTTCTTTTAGTCCGTAGTTAGTGTCCTCTTTCCGTTCTCTAGAGCACGAGCACCGTCGTTGCTGTTTCCGCGGAGCCGTTTGCCATGGCTTCTACATCGCTGGGATCGACTGGAGACTCAAGAAGATCCATTTGCTTCGCCTCGATTCAAGAGGAAGGAAATAGTCCGTCGGTTGTTTTGGAACGTCATTCTCACCGAGTCACTTCTCATGAATGTGTCAATTCCAACGATACCACCTACACCATCGCCTCGCAGAGATTCCAAAATTGCAATGTTGCCAATATCAATGCTGAGCCGTCTGGAATCATTGAGTGGAAGCCCTCCCTTCAGGGACCTTCCGAGGTTCAACTTGCTGCTAATGTTGATTCTGTGAGTAAGCTCCATCGCCACAGAGTCACTACCCATTGCTCCCATTCCTCGAAGAGGGTTGAGAAACTTGGAATCACGAGACAAGCCCAGGTCTGACACTCCTCTCCAGCTCAAGAAAGTGTCCGATGCGCCCGAATCGACCAACATTTTGACAGGCCCTCGTCCTCCGAGCGTAACATCAACGGAATAGATGCCCAAACTGGGTAGCAACGACATGTCTCCCTCGGCGACGACGACCAAATCCGACGGCGGAGAGGGCAACGGATTTTCTTTTGGGTAGAGAGATATTGTCCCCTTTCGAAAGTCCATATCCATCCCTTCAAATTGAGTTAGAAAGGAAAGACCAATGATGCCATCCAGACTGCGTGGTAAGGCTCCAATATCCTGTACGGCTGCTGGTAGTGGGCCAAATGTCTGCGAACCCAATCGGAAACTTTCCAACTGTGTCAGGCCAGTTTGGCTAGCAACACCTCCCGCCCCAGTCATGGTGACAGGAGTAGAGAGGGATGGCAGTTTGTACTTTTCAACCACAGAAGGCCTCAGTACTAGACCGGAACAAGCCGTATCCAAGAGCAGATTGAGTTCAAACTGGCTTTGCCAACCAGGTGTAACTTGGATTCTTATGGATGGATAGGGGCAATCCTTGCTGTCCACGGAAAAATCTGCCCCATTGACAGTAGCAATTCTGCTTCCAGCATCCAACGACGTGAGGTAAAGGGGTGCTTCTAGAACGTTGGTGCCTTGGTTGTCGTTTGTGGTTGAGGCTTTCGATTGTTCCCCCCAACCATTGGTTGCAGATGTTTGAGGAGTGGACGTTTGGTACGGATTCTGCTTTCTTGCTTCGTAGAGGCGCTGGACTAAGTCTTCTTTCTCAAACATACCAGCCGTGGAGATTTTATTCCTGTCCAGTTCTGCCTTGATTTCCTTTGCTCTCATGGAACGGATTTCACCGAGCGACACTGTGATGTCATCTGCGGCTTGAACCAACAGTGGGCTTACAAGCAATGGTCTGGCTTGTACTAACGGTGTACCCAGGTATGCATGTGTGGACACGGACGACAACAAAATGAGCACGAACGGCAACATGAAGACGGTGGGTGTGGGAAGGCTCATTCTCGTCATTGTTTCGGTAAATGTGCAACTGAAGCCTCTTCGATGTTCCTAAAACTTTCTCAACTTGATTGACCTTTGAGCTTGGAGACAAATGTATATCTTATCGTCGTAGCAGTGTTTGGACCGAACTCGAGACATTGATTGCCGACGTCTCATCTTCATCAATGGCAGCATTGCAGCTGGTCAGCGAGAAGAACAAAAATGAAATGATACATGTGCGATGATGACATGATGACGTTGCACTGTGACTGGGACACACGAAAACTAAAACGGTGGAGCTGCATGAGGCTCAGAGCTAATAATTGGAGTGGCGCAGAGGTTCTCGCCCCCAAAGCCATACCGGTACCAGGTACCGTACGGTACAGATTGTCAACACTACCGGTATATATTATAAGTGTCCTGATTAGTACAAGCATCACAGTCAACTGATGGCTATCCTAAAGGCACCAAAACAAATCCCGCAATGAATCAATGCTGGTTGACTGACGCCAATACGGCACATTTGTACCGGTACCATTCAGGCAACAAATGTGCATGTCAATTTGAAGCTCACCCAGGGCCGATTGCAGGATCGAGCACATTCCAGTCTGAAGAACATGTCATTGCGTCTACTAGACTCTAGAGCAACACCACTGGTCCTTAGCTCGAAGGGGTTACCCTTGTCAACCCTTCTAAAGATCCAGGCTCCTCACACCAGGATCGAGCTCATCTTCGAATCTTGACTGCGGTTGTGTGCTAAGCATGATGGTACCAGGTTGGTTGTTTCCTCCTACGACGGTTCGGCAAGATGCTCGCCAGGACAGTGGCCGACCTTGCATAATGAGCTTTTCAGTGTTGTCCATGGGGGACAGCAGATCAGCTCCCTTGTTTACGGCTACCAAACAAGTGCCACAGAGTCCTTCCCCCGCGCAGTCTCCACTGGCAAAGGGCATGTCAAATCGTTTTGTTTTGCGATCATACAGTTTGATTCCTTTCCTCATCAAGAGTCGTCTTAGATTCTCTCCCGCCAGTGCGTCTATTTCTACCGCCTCGGATTTTCCTTCCCGGTCCACTTGTACTGTGATGCGTGCTCTCTCCACGAGTCGATTGAGTTCCAGGAATATGCGCTGGTCGCTGTTCATGGCAATTTCTTTGGCCTTGCCAATCTCTTGAACTGTCACATCATAATTGGCACCTGTGACTCGTTCTCGAAACTGGCCGCCCGCCCGAATCCCCGAAATGGCGTCCCCCACTTGAATGGGTGGATTTGCCTTGGCAGCATTCCCCGTAACTTGACTAATCAATACCAATCCTCTTCCGTCTGGAGCGCTTGCCATTTCCGTCAAGACCAACCCCAGACCAGCAGCTTGTTCTGTCAAATCGATACTGGTCTGAACGACTTCTAGTCCGTATCGCAAATCTTTGCAGTCGTATCCGTAAATTCCTTCTTCCAGGTCAAAAATTTCAAGTTTGAGCTTGGACGCAATCTCCAACAGAAAGTTGAATGCTTGCTCCTCTTCAGTTGGATCATCATTGTCGTTGCTTCCAGCCAAATACAACTGACTTGAGCAACGCACTGCAGGCCACGGACCATTAGTTGCCGTGGGAAAGGTTCGCAAAGGACGAAAACAAGAGTCAAAAGAGAACGTTTCAGCATTTTGCGCCAGAAGAAGCAACATGGCGAGTGATAGCTTGCCACTCATGGTAGAACAGATTCTTTGTTTCAAATGATGTGGTATTAATATTGAGTGTAGTATACAATGACGGGGTCTTTGGATTATCAGTTCCGGTACTCATGTCATCTACCGGTATCAAGACAACATCAAGACAACAACCTTCAGTTTTGTGGCTTCGAACGGGTACACGTACCGGTACGTGTCTTGAGGAGATTGGGGAATATTTGAACTTTTGAAATTGGTTTGATTTGAGTCATTTTTGTGGTTGGGAGTTGGGGAAAAGGGCCCAAGACTGAGCCTTTAAGTCTTTTAGTCCAGGTGACCTTTCCTGTGTGTTCCAAGGTCCTCGATCTTTGGTCTTGGTCGAAGGACGAAAACACGAAAACACAATCATCAACACTCTCATCGCAGCTGGCATTCGCATCGAATCGAATCGATCAATCTATTGTACATGTTAGACAGGGCTGCACACCTCCACTCCCTTTGAGCAAAACCATTTCTTGTCTTGAGTTGAAGGGTGTGCGCTTTGGTGGTTTGATTTCTTTGGCCATTTTGTGGTTTTCTCCCAAAGAACAAAATGTCTCAGTATTACCAAGAGACGCAACGCAAGGAAGATGTGGGAACCTTGCAAGCCATGTTTGGTCCACCTTGGACGGCTGAATTGCTAGGTGTTGTGTTGGATTTTTACAATGGAAATGTGGATGAAACTGCCAACAAGTTGCTGACATTGAGCGAACATCACAATGGAAATCCAACTCCCTTGGTCGAAAGTCTCTTGTTGTCGGGTGAAACGACCCGGCAATCAGCTCCCACAACAGCCCAAATACTGCAAGAACGAGCATCATCAACTAGTAGAGGCACCGTGGCTCAAATCCCTAAATCCAAAATGAAAAAACCTCCTCCACCCCGCAAAACCAGGATCAAAGTGAGCTATGCGGATGACAGTGACAAGACAGCCACAATTACCATCCGGAAACAAACGCGAAAACGCATTGGAACCATCCAAAAGCTGCCCCAAGACTTTCTAAGAATTCCCCAAAAGAAGCAGGAACCTCTATTCAACCCCAAAACATTAGACAAACTCGGTGACATGCCGTCAGACCTTTTGCCGAATCGCAATCAGCAAGCAAAATGGAACAATTACAGACGAGCCAGCGCTCCACTGGCCGAGACGAGCAATCAACCTTCGAAATTTCAAGCTCTAAGGAACAGTATCAATTTCCCATCCTTTCCTTCTACTGCTTCCAAATCATCTTCACCAGCCGACAACGGCCACAAAGACGCGACAAAGAGAAGTTTTTTCAGTCAGCAAGGACAAGAAAACCGGGCACGGGCTCGGTCGCCATCAGACGGCAACAATAGCCTACTAAGCAAGTTTTCCGTGCCAAAAATGACAGCACCCACAATCACAATGCCCAAAATCCAACTTCCATCCATAAAGAATACGTCTCCAACATCATCCACAACACAGACATCCTCGTCTTCAACGCCTCCTTCGCAGCTCAAGACGGCACCACCAGGCCCCCCAGGACCACCCATGGCCTTGTTTTCCTTGACAGATCGAATGGAATCGCAACAGTCCCCTGCCCCTCCACCCATGGGTATGTTTTCTCGCCCTAATGAAGATGGGCACTGGTTCGCAGACAACCAGCAACAACCGGCACAAGGTTTGGTGACAACTTCGGAAAATGATTTGCTCAGTGGTGGTGGGAGCTACGGCTTGGCTCCTCCTGAATCAGCGCCAACCGACGAAAAGCCTGGCAAGTGGGGGCTGTCAATCCCCGCAGTTCCTTCTCTGACCAAGAAAGCCTCCAGTGACGGCAATCCTTCCACCACCAACAACAGCAGCAACAACAACAATAAATCAATGTGGAACTTTTCGCCGCCTTCCTTTGCCTTTTCCAAGAATGAATCGGAATCGCCGCCACAAGAATCGGCCCCTCCTTTGGACAACAAGTCGACAAGACGATGGACTCTGGCATCCATGGGCTCTGCATTGAAAGTGTCCACATCTTCTGCAAACAGTCCACCGACATTGAACGACATCATCGATATCAATGACTACTCCGATTCGTTCGGGAGCATTCCCCAGGTCGAGTTTCGAGGAGTGACATTGAAGCAGCTACAACAACTCGTGGAAAACATGCGCCGCCATTGCGTCATGGAGCAATGGAAAAGTGTGGAAACGGGAAGAGGGCTGCAACCCAAACATGTTTCCATGTATGATTTGGTAAGGCATTACGTGATTCCTCACACCCAGGCCAACTCGTGCAGTTTTGTGGAACAGGCTTTCGGAAAGCATCATTATGAACATGGACTACCTCGTCCGCCACAATGGTATATCAGCCACACCTGGAACGACACGGTCGTGGATCTAGTCCGTTGCATTGAGCAGCATGCCATAGATCGAGGTCTGGAGACTGATGAGACGGCCAAGTACTGGATCTCTGCCTTGAGCATCAATCAACACCAGCTTGGAGCGAACGTTGTTGCTGACCTCGATACACTCAGTGACGACTCCATGCTCCAGGATCCACGCATGACACAACGCATCCTGCAAGTGACTGAAGGGATTCTGTGTGTCATTGACAAGGAGAATCGCTACTTCTCGCGCATTTGGTGTCTCTGGGAAATTTTCTTGGCGCTTGAACGTGCCAAGGTTTGCCTTGACAGCGGTGATGATCGATATCTGGTGGATGTCTATACCCTCACCGACGAGGAGGGACCACCCGTAGGGGTGACAGATGGCGCGGCACAAGTCGACAAATACAGACTCAAGGAATCGGGCAGCAAGGACGATATCGACACCCCATCTTGCCGACAAGTATGCAGCGAAATAGAATGGTCCGAGCTCCGCGTCCTTCGACAATCGCAGTTTCGCTACGAGACTTGCTTTGATGCCTTGAAAGTCAACCTCGAGTCGGCTCGGGCTTCTCTCGAAGTTGACTCTAGACGCATCATGAACTGCATTGCCCAATACAAGGGCATCAACCACGGCGCAGTCGACAGCACACACGACGCCGAGGCATTGACTCTCCATCCGTCCTATTCGCATGTGAATGCGCTTATTCAAGGAACGTTTGCCGGTATGTGCTATCGGCAGGCTTTGGAGGCTGCTTCGAAGGGGGATGAACAGGGGCTGAGCAACTTGAAAGTTGTGCAGGCCGCTCTTTCCTCATCTTCCATACACAACCTGGAGGTGTGTTTTGCTGGTTGCAGCGCATTTCAGATCCGGGAGGCTCTAAAGTTCGTGGAGATTCTACCCATTTCGTTGCAACGCCTCGACCTCGACTACAGCTTCCTCGATTTTCAGTATGCCGAGGAATTTGCTATGGGTTTGGGTCGGCTTGCTCCAAACCTTGAAGTATTCAAACTCAATTGTGCGTTCTGCTCCAAGTTGTCGAACTTGGATAAACTGTTTCAAGAGCTGGGAAAACTTATCAATCTGCTGCAATTGACTTTGGTCATTCAGCCAAACAAGAGTATCACGTCGGTGGACGGCTTGACAGCGGCTCTTTTGGAAATGCCAAGGCTAGAGAAATTGGAGCTCGAGTTTGATTGTTGCGGTGGATACTCGAGAATGGTCACGGCTGCCAAGGGCGGAGCAGCTGTCAACAACATTTCTTCCATCTTCCGTGGCACATCGGATTCTTCTCGACTCACCCAACAGTTCGACCAAGTGTCCAAGTTGGCGCATCTGGACATCAACGGTGCCTACATTGATGATTCGAGTATTACTAAACTGTGCCGATCCATCAAGTCAAGGAATTTTGATTCAAAGATACAGAAGTTGAGGCTTAGATTCCTGGGAGACACGGGGAAGAAATTGCGAGATGTGGAAACCGTCGAGGATTTGGCTGAAACCCTTCAGCGCATTCGGAATGGCTTGAAACTTTTCTCTTAGATCAAGTATTGTCAAGGTCGCCTGCTTTGAGTACTTTTAGTCGCCACTCCTTCGAAGGTAGTAGTACAGCATAGAACTGCATGTAGTAACTGGGGAGCTTGGTACCGTAGTCACTCCATAAGGAGCTGTTGGTGGCGGGAATGCCAGGTCCTCTGTTGTTGAAACGCCCTCGACTGCGTATCATAGTAAGTTGTCTCTCGAGCCCTGCTTGAAAAGTTCAGAGGCCTCAGCTCTTGAACAGCATGATTCCTTACTACCGGTACCACTAGTACGACTGTAATAAAAGTCACACACAAACAAGTTCCAGCAGAGGACAACTCATAAGGGGACAATCGAGAGACAAGTCCGTCAAATCATTGCGTATCTATCAACTCTTGGAGGCTCCGGTCCATGTGTCTAGCCAGCTAGGCACCGAGTCCGATCGACCGTCTAGCAAGAGTTTCAGTACAGATGAAATCCAACTGATTGTGGCAATGTATTTTCTTTAGCAGTCCAGCTTTATGCTACTTTACTCGCTTGCCTCCGCTTCTTTTCCAAAGTGATGTTGCATCATTGTCGTTTGTGTGGCACAAGGAAGCGTCGTTTGGTGAGTTCCTTCAATGCTGTTATTAATTGTCAAACGTGTGCAGCTTGCATTTGGCAAGAGGACTGCCGTGAAGGTTCTTTCTTCACTCACCTCCTTCAGCTGCCGCCTCTGCTGTTTCTTCAGCAGCTGGTTCCTCTTCTGCCTCCTCTTCTAGTTTGATCTTGGCCACTACTTCGGCCAGTCGAACGACATTCCCCTTCAATTCCAAACCATTTTTGAGTGTTCGAAGCACGGTGCTTTCTGTCACATCGGGGCTCAATTCCTCTTCCACCACCAAGTATCGTGTTCGGTCCACGGGTTCACCTTCAGTAGCAGTGTATTCGGACACTCCAAGTTGCGTCATTGCCGTGTTAAAATTGCCTGCCAATGCTCCATATTGCTTTCCAAATTCATCCTGGCTGTGCTTATCCTGCAGCTTGTCAAGAATATCCTTGACTGGCAAAAAGTTTCGCAGCACAGTGGCGACACTGGTTTCTTGGTTGGAAGATGCCATGGACTGTAGTAAAAGAATTGGCAAAAACAATTCCAAACGAATGGCAGAAACAATCCAAAACGTAGGACAGAATAAAAGGGGGGGACAGCATGAGAAACCAGAAAAAACAGGATGTCTCTCCCTCGGTCTTGCATGCCTCTGGCTCCAGATCACTTCATCACTTCACTTCTGATCTGTTACCCCAGAGACTACCACCCCGAGTACACCGATGCACAAAAACTTCTTCCATCACATGCCAAAGACACTTACACTTCTCATTCGTCGCATGTTTTCCATTTCTGCCACTTTTCGAGCATATCCTGCCTTGCTGTAGGTGTCCGTTTGATCGCTGAGGTATTGGATTTGGGATTTCTTCTCCTTCAGCGTCTTTTCCAAGTCAGCAATTTCATCTTTGAGTGCCTTCACTTCAGGATCCTCTTGTTCAGCTTCTTCCTCTTCGGCAGCAGCTTCGCCATCAGCGTCGCCATCCTGTTCCGTCTCTTCTCCTTCTTCGGCAAATAATGGGGCAACCAGAGGTCTTGGAATGGACGTTGTGGCGCCGCGACTCAAGGCGGATGGAGAAACGGTAAAAGCAGTGCACTGGACTACCAACAAGGCCAGACAGGCAATGACAAGTGGTAGATTGTTGAATGTCATGGTTTATTCCTTCAGATTTTTTACCAAACAAACCAAAAACTCAAAAAAACTGGACTGTCAACCGAGAAGATAAATGGCCAGAATACGCAATCCTTGTATCACCAAGAGTAACTGTTTTGGAAAAGATAAGACGGACAGGAAAGCGATGGTTTGGAAGGTGATGGAAACTTTTGATGGCTTGAAAGAGGCGAAAAGGGGCGAATGGCAGTGATCTGATTGGCTAATCAAGCTAATATGTCAGCAAGTACGTCAGCAAATATTCAAAAATACTTAACGTACCGATTATAGATATTACGGAGAAAATGTGCTACCAAGTGCGACCTTTCAGTTTCGTTTCCGTGGAAAAGAAGGATTCCTCATGAGCCTGTCGATCGATCGATCGACCGATGATGACTGTCAACGGAAGGTCATTTCTTCGAGTTCGCTGCAAAGCAAGCAAAAGAGCACCATGGAGACACCAACACCAACCAGCAGCAGCAGCAGCAACAACAACACAAAATGGAGAGATGGGCTGCCAGAGTCAGAATAGGAATCCACAGCAGAAGAGAGCATTCCAACTTGCCCAAAACAACAACCCAAGATCATCCAAGAGAGCGAGAGAAGCAGGAGCCCAAACAGCACTGAAGGAGGGATAGCAGAAGTCTTTGATCCACTCAGACACTGTCAGGTCTGTAGGCCAGACATTTTGGTCTCAGAGTCCCCAAGAGATCACACTCTGTCTTCTGTATTAAGAATACAATAACAAAAGGACAAGACCTTTGAATGCGCTGACAATGGAGACAATCAAAGAAAGCAGGAGACTCACAAGGCAATTCAGTGCTCCCCTTCCACTGAATGAGAGAGGAAGCTGGAGCATTCCACAAGAGAAAATGGAGAAGCTTTCTTTGCTCCCAGAACAAATACAGCCAAAGCCACAGCCAAAGGAATTCAACAAAAGTATAAGGCAATGGCTACTCCAGCTGTGTTCTGCGAGAAAGTCACAGCTCTTGTAGAGGATGCCACCTTTGTGGAGAAACACAAGACCAAAATAGCACCACTGGCAATGATAGCAATGGCAGAAGCAGTGTCAGAATCCATTACCAGGTCAAAGAACCAGGACCTATTCCAGCAACACTTTGATGACTCACCATGACAGTCCCATCCACAAAGGAGCAATTCTAGTCTCCTCACTACCACTCTATTGTTGGGCAGAAACTCATCCTAGTGGACTGGAATCGATGTGGCATTACTGTACCTTGTCCCGATTGAAGATGCTCTGGCCAACTCCAGAATCGAGAAACTGTCCGAAAGACCTTTCCCCATCTTTGGCATGCCGGCTCCATCTTGGTGATGGTCATGTCCATGGTCTGCAGCTGCTGCAAGAGAAGATTTGATGCCAACCAATCTGAAGTACTGGTGTCAATCCAGAGCATGTTTCCTTGCTATATCCAGTAGAGCCAAAGTATGCTTTTCCCAAAACAGACTATCATTTGGAGAGGACTGCAACAGAAGTGTTCGACACTATAATGGTTACCTATGGAAATGGTGACCTCTGCAGCAGACTCATCTACAATGCTATCAACAGAGAGTATATTAGAGCAATGATGTCCTACTATTCTTACTGGCAAGGTAATGAGAGGGAGCCTCCTCCCTTCCTTCCAAAGGATGGAACTTACATCAAGCAATACCCTCTCTTGGTGACACATCCGTGACTCTTGATGGCTGCTGTGCATCAAACAGGAACCATGGAGGATAGTGACAATATGAGGCACACAGAGAGATTCAAGTGTCAGCTGCAATGATGGTATCTTCTGTCAAGACCACACTTTCCAGCCAGTCAAGAACTACATGAAGAAAGAGACTGGAGGAGCTGTTGCTGTCTGGGATGCTGCCACTGAGACTGGAGAGATAGCTTCTGCAGTGCTTGTTCCCACAACCAAGACCATCCACTTCTCCCATGCAGCAATGCAGCTAGCAAGGAGACCAAACTTCAATCCAGCTGTCATGTATAGTGACACCTGGCCCAACAAGGATGACTATTGGGATGGCTCTTTCCAGGTATTGAGGGAAGACTGGCCTGTTTCATTATGAGAAGAGGATACTGTCAACTTTGAGGAAGGGCACATTGATCACTTCCAAGCAATGACAGACCTTTTGACTGCCTGTATGAGTACTTGCCTGAGACTATGAGAAGCTTCTCCATGCTCTCAAACATGGTCTCCTATCAGCTGATGCCAAGCACTACTCCATGACAGAGATCTCAGACCTGCAATCAACCAAGGTCTTCCGTGACAGTACTCCAAGTACTAAGAAAGAGGATGAGAGACAGAACCAGAACAATGAGCAGAGGTTGCACAGTGGTTCTGCAGATACAAGGTCACTGCCAGTGAGGGCAGCCAACCAGGCCAAGGAAGACTGGATCCTGTCAAGAACTTTACCTTATTCACTCCAGACACAAGCCAGCAGTAGACAACTGCATTGACAAAGCCATTACCTGCCAGGATGCACTACCTGGAGCAAATGTATGACACAATCCAACCATCTCCCAACTCAAAGCACAACCTCCAGAGTACCTTCAAGGAGAGGAGAGTCAAAGTAGAGGCATTCCATGACAAGTTTGCCCATTTCGGAATGGTGGTAATGAGAGGCCTTGCTGATGCTCTCAACCCTTGCTGGCACAGCTAGATACAACCTCAAGATTCGCACAAGAGAGCCTTCCTGTCAAGAATCAGTGAGGCAGAAAGGAGGTAATTCCAGCTGGATGGGAGAAGGTTGTTCCATACTGGAACCACTCTGAGCTTGCTTACCTGAATGACATGGCAGAGGCTTTTGGTCTGGATGCACCATTTCCAAATGCAAAACCATGCCAGAGGACACTGGAGAGAGGTTCTTCTCAGAGTTCATTGTTGGATTCAACCACACAGGCAGAAGTACTCACAAATGATCTTTGCTTGTGTAGCTTGTGCACCAGTCCAGTTGCAGATCCACAACCACAACCAACAACAACAGCCACAACGCTCACACAACAGCACAACAACAGCCACAACCGGTTCCAAGCTCCAACCTCCACCACCCAATCACACCACCAAAACAAGCTGCTCCTGTAGCACAAACAAGAAATGCTTACATTGGTAACCTGATTCTATACCAGCAACAACATCAGATTCAAATGATGCAACTTGCCTTAATGCAGCAGCAATTCCAACCAATACTGCCAGCTCCTTTCCAGCACCTCCCCCAGCCAATGGCTGCTGTCAAAGATACTGCCAATGGTTGACTCGCAGGAGAGGAAGACCACCGCATGATGCAACCTGTCAAGCTAGATTGAGTGGGTATGGTTAGATAGCATTGTGGCATCATTGTAATCTAGACATTTACTTACATTTAGATAATCAGTGGTTGGTTGTTTGGATCCTCCACAAATGCAGCATAAGCAGGGCGCATGCCTCCATGATAGTGCATGTCATCCATGCAACAAGTAACAAACTCATCACACATCATAGACCAATCCTTAAAGGATAGCTTCTTGTTGTATCTCCAGATAGAATACCCATCAAAAGCATCCATCAAAACCTGTCCTTGAAGGGAACCCATATCATGGCTCTCTGTGATCCTATCCTTCACTAACCAATAGATACACTCCATGAAGATGGCCTCCCTCTCACAAGGATGTGGACCCTCCAACATTTCCCAAAGCATCGAGACAACAGCTCTGTACCATGGTGGACTAATCTTTCTGCCAAAATCAACCATGTGATCCATGATGCCTGTCATGTCAGGAGGGAGAGGCCTGCATGCTCCTTGGGAGATAAGATCCTCCAGGAGAGGCACTTCAAAGGTATCAGCACAAACACAGCTCAGGTCCTGGTTGTGATCTTTCAGAATAACATACTTGCAGGTGAAACCATGCCTGGTTGGCCTCAGCTGATTGATGGGTATCTGTTCTTGACACTCAACAGCCACTTGGAGAAGCCAGGACTTGTAGCGATCCTCATGACCAGTGGATGAATCCAATCGATCGGTTGGTGTGGTCGAGGACGAAGGTTGGGTCGGTGACGTATCGATCGATCGGAGCAGATTGGTCGTCTTCGGAGGAAGGAGAAGACATTCAATCGGTGGAGGGAGGAGAACCATAGAACGTTGAAGGGCGGCCAAAAGGATAATGATTAGTCCATTGTCACCATTGTCGATAAACAACAACAACAAGAACAACAACAAAAAACAACAACAAGAACAACATCAAGAACAACAACAAGAACAACAACACTCACCTTTCGTAATCTTCGGCGATTTGAAAAATGGGAAGGTTGTGTGCGAGCCAAGGATTTCGAAAAAGAGAAAGAGAGCGAGTCAGACACCAACGGATACATCAGTCCATAACGTATTTGCTGACATATACCTTGTTCTTCGGACGTCTTACCCCATCTGAGAATTAAAGGAGGAGGGGGAGATGACCAAGTCATTGTAGTTTCCCCTCTATTAGTGCCACCGGGACTGTGCATTGCAGGCTCGCGATTCGGAATTCGGAATCCAACGGATAACCCTCTCCCTTTCCTTCTTCTTTTCCCTCCCCCGCGCTGGTGCCGAACCCCCCCATAAAGTCCCTTCATGGCTTGCTTCGGCTTTCCTCCATCTGCGTCACTGACGTGGTGCACCAGCTTCCACGTGGCTCTACCGGTACCGGTACATGTACTAGTAGCAATCAAGCAGCAGAGCTGCCAGCCTTCTCTTCTGGTCTCCTTGTCCCCACCATCCAGGATGCCGGTTCGGGTACCGGTACGGCTCATCATGTGGTGGCTTCAATAAAAATGACAAAGGTTTAGCGTGACAAAGATATAAAGGTTTTAGTATGAGGGGTTATTGTTACTAGCGTCGGTCCTTCTGAGGTCCCAGGGGTTAAAAATCACTTCATTTTGCAGATTGAATTGATTTTGCGCTCATGGGTGGTGCTAGAATAATTCTCTCGCTTTGAGGAGTTGAGGGAGCATTGGAAGGTGGAACCAGGTAAGTCTTAGGCTGAGGTTGAGGGAGACTGACATTCTCTCGATCGCGATCCTTCTTCCTCGAGGAAGGAAATCTTAGCAGCCCCCTCAACCGACTTGGCGTATCGGGAGCCGATTGCTGTTTCTGAGCGTTTGGTCTGGGTCGAAGCGGCGTTCGCTTCCGTTGAGGAGTACCCTGCCTCGACCCAGATCTTGAACTCGCCTGTGACTGGGCCTCTTGCGACATTGAGCCAGTGGTACCATGTCGAAGAGGAGTACCAGAACGAGATCCTGGACGTGACGGAGGACGGGAACTTGATCGTTGGGGCGATTGAGGCGGGGTCATCTTGGAAACTGGCGGCATACCTTCCATTTGCGCAGCTGATGATGCAAGCTTAGCTGCCTTCATTGCCACATGATTCTCCCTCTCGAGCTTCTCTAGCTGCCGTGTCAATGCACCCACCTTGGCCTCGAGATTTGCTGTTCTGTACTTTTCGTTTCTCGCGGACTGAATTTCCGCTTCAGCCTTTTCGAGGCGGCTCTTCAGCTTGAAATTTTCTTCCTGAATTGAGTTGTTACGCCAGCGTAGCTTCTCCAGTCTCTCCTTGACCTCGTGAATGGGGAAGTCGTCAATGGGGTTGCGCGGCTTCACCTCCGGACTAGAACGACACTCCTGCGAGAGCCGATCAACCGATTCCCTGAGCTTTGCGACTTCAGCCATGTGTACCAATTTGCTCTCTTCGAGTTGCATTTTGAGTGCCGTGATCTCTCGCTCGAAAGCTGCGTTCCTGGTTGTCAGATCCAAGACTTCCCTCTCCATATCTTCAATCTCTTCTCGCCTACTAGAGGCAGTGTTGACCATACTGCCTTGTAGGTGGTCCATTTCGTTTTTCATGTTGCCCACCAGCTGCTCCTGAGCGTCGAGGGTGTGCTCCAATGCAAAGATCTGGTTGTTCTTCTGCTCCAAGGCTTTTTGCATTTCTTGTCGCAAAGTCTGATTCTCCAGATCAAACTTCTTCATATCCCTGGTCATGGCTTCAAAGTCCTCAGCTGCCTGTCCTTTGATTGACATCAAAGACTTCTGAAGTGAATCTATAGTTGCATCCTTGTCCGATGTCAAGAGAGACAATTTCCGCTCGTACGCTTCGACAATCTTGCCAGACTGCATCTGGAGATTTTCGGCAGCATTCATCTTCTCCTTGAATGCTGACAGCCTATCGTTCTCGGCCTCAAGGTCCTTCAATTGCTGCTGGAGATCCTCGATCTCCTCGAACAGGGCAGAGTTCTGGTTTTCACTCTGGGCATCACCTGCAATGGAGCGCGAATAATCCATGGTCATGGTGTGATTCTGAGATTCGAGTCTGGATATCTTCTTTTCGGCCGCCTCCAGCGCTTGGTTCTTCAGCCGAAGCTCAGCGTGGACGTTGTCAATTTCAGTCTCGAGGGCTTCAATCTGACTTGTGCAGCCGTCGATATTGCGTCTCAGTTCCTCGATAACCTTGTCGCGTTGGGCTACAAGTGCATCCCTCTCTCTGGCCAACAAATCAATTGCTTTACTGTTGGCATCTCTGGTAGCAAGCGCTTCCTCGAGCCTTTGTTCTGCTTCTTCGCGGGCAGCCAGCGCTGCTTGAAGATCTCCTCGCTGCCCAGCCATGGCATGCGAGTTCCTCTCCAATTCTTCAAGATCGTATTTGGTTCGAGCAAGTTCATTCCTGATGTTGTCAAAGTCTCTAAGCTTGAAACGAAGCTCTCTTAGTTCTGTTCGATAGGTTTCGTTTGCTTCTTCCAACTCATCAATTTGTGCACTCAAACTGACCACCTCAGGTGACTCGCCATTTGGAGTGAGCATGCCGGGACGATAGCTTGGGCCTCTGGAAGCGGTCAGCTGTCTGTTCAAAGCCGAGATAGACTCATCTCGATTGTGGATTTCCGCGCGTAGGGCTTCCAACTCTTCGTCTTGCTCGATGATTTGCCCAGCAAAGATCTCGCTCTCCTGGTGAAGGCGTCGAAGTTCTGCTTTCAATTGGACCGAAGAGCGCTTCTTATCTTCTCTCATTGCCTCCAACTCTTGGGCCGACCTTTGCAATCGCTTCTGCAGCTCTTGTACTGTGGACTCATGGGTCATTGACTGCTGAACAAGCGCTGACACGGCGTCGTCCCGTTCTTGGATTTGGCGTCGATAGTGGTGTGACCCGACACTGACTTCATCATCCATGATCTCTTGAAGACGAGATATCTCAGATTCAGCGAATTTCAACTGCTTCTTGGACAGAGAAAGCTCATGAATCAACCTCGTTTCAACCTCCTTGTAGTCAGCTAGAGCTTCACGCAGTTCAGAGACGTCATCTTGAGCTTGTTCAATCGCGCTGGCGGATGATTGTGAAGCCGCCGACGCAACGTCTCGGTTCTGTCGCACCGTCTGAAGTTCTAAAGACAGGTCTGATATCTTTTGTTCCAGAACCACTGATGATTTCACCAACGCAGATATCGTAGTATCCCTATCCTCCAGCTTCTCCTTGAGTGTTCGACTCTCTCGCTCTCTTTCCCTCCGCAACGCTTCCAACTGCTTGCGTAGATCCGATTCCAACGCGCCTCCGCTCTGCAGATTGGCGGCCGAGGATGGTTGGCGTTGTTGTTGCACAACTTGTTCTTCCAACAGCTGTTTCTGAAGCTTCTCCACTTCCTGTTTCAGGACCGCAACTTGATCAGAGTCCGATGTGGGTTCGCCAGCGGACGACGATGAAGAATTGTTGACCAGCAGATCGGAGATTTCAGCTTCCTTCGTTTGCAACTGAAACATGAACTCTTCTGCCGCCCTCGTCTTCTCAGTTTGTAGATTTGACAATGCTTCCTCGTGTTGGCGGACCATTGTGTTCTTGTCTTGTTCCAACTGTTGTACCTTCTGCATGGCGCTATCTTTCGCAGAGCAGATTTGATCAATGTTCGTCTTGAGCTGAGCGATTTCACTCTCGCGAGACTCCAACTCGGCTGCTCCCGTCTTCTTGTCTTCCTCCAGCTTCTGAACAGCAATCATGTGCTCTTCGGTCATACTTGCCTTCTCATTCTTCAGCTTTTCGAGTTCTTCTTCGACGTTTTCCTTGTCCAGCTCCAAACGACCGATTCGTTCCATGTAGGCTTCCGCCATAGTCGCCTTTTCGTTTTCAAACTCGTTTAGTCTGGTCTGTGCTTCTCGCAACTGTTCATCCAGCTTTGAAACGCGCTGAGAATCCTTGGCCTTGAGCTGTCCTCGCAACTTCTGGATTTCGGCCCGGTACTCTTCCATAGCTCCATCGCGCGTCGACGCCAGCTTGGCTTCAGATTCCTTCAAACGGGCCACCAATTCTTCCAGTTCTTGCGTTTCAGTCTGGCGTGAATTTCGCAACTCTTCCAACTCAGCCTGCACGTATTCTAGCTCTTTGGCACGTGCTACAGCCTTCCTCTCATTTTCTTGAAGTTTCTCGACATTGCGCAGCATAGTTGACAAGTCTGCAGCGGTGCCATCCTCGTGCAGGACACCCAATTCATCACTTGGGCCCATGTTACTATCGAAGTCACCACGAGAAGTCAGGCCATCATCAACAACAAGAACAGCAGATAGTTGAGCCAACTGCTCTTCAGCGTATTCCTTTCCTTCTGTGACTTCATGGAGGACTGTCTCCAAGTGCTCCACTCGGTCATGATGCTCCTTGCGCGTTCTGTCACACTCCGTTTCCAATCTCTCAATGGCATCTTCCGAAGATCGCAGACGCTCCTTCAGGTTGGCCACCAACTGGGGATCTACAGATTCCGCAGGCGGTGTACTTGTCTTGGCTTCCACGGGAGCTTCAGTTTGTGCTTCCTCGGCATCCCTTCGAGCCTTTTCAGCCGCTGTGAGAGCAATCTTCTGCTCTTCCAGCTCTTCATCGCGCAATTCCAGCTCGCGGTTGATGTCATCAAGTGCCTTGCGTAGGCGGCCAATCTCCTCCTCTTGAGCATCGTGAAGAACTCGCAAGTCTTCTGCTTCATCCGCACGGTACTGTTCTTGGTTATTCGCATCTTTCTTCACCTTGTCTAGCTTCGATGCCAAATCGTTGACCTTTTCTGTAGCCTGTCGCAGCTGTTCTTGCAAGACTCCAATATTGCGATTGGAGTCCATGAGCTGAGACCTGAGGTTATCCTGTTCGGCACTGTTGCTATAGCGGGTCAAGTCAACGCTGGAGTTCACTTCCTCGCTGCTTCCCCTCTGCTGTTGCTGTTGTTCCAGTTGCTGGATCGTCTGCTTCATATTTTCTGTTAGCTGATGGTGAGCCTCTTCGGTGGCCTCCAAATGCTGTTGAAGGTCTTCGACTTCCAGTTGGTGTTCATGCATCATGCGAGCCCGTTCCTGCTTAAGGATATCTAGTGCTGCTTCCGTCACGGACAATCGATGCTTGGTCTTTTTCAAAATCTCACGTGTTTGAGGCAGACTTTGCTTCATAAAACTCCGATTAGTGTAGGAGGATCGCTGCGAGTTGCCCAACTGCGACTGCACGCTTTCGTCGTCACCCGCTGATATACCAGACAGGTTGTTTGCATGCGATGCCGCCTTCATATCTTCTAGTTTGTGGTTGAGGCGATCCACTTCTTGCTGCAGGACTTGGCTGTCCTGGACTTGCGCCCGTAGATCCTCCATTTCCTGTTCCATGAAAATTTTGTCTGACTTCCACTTGTCCGAGTCATCTCGCTTTCCATACGCCGATTCTTCTTGTTCCAGTTCCATCTGATGGAGTTGGTTCTTGAGATCCGAAATGGTGTGCCTCTGGAATGCACTTTCTTCGCGGAGTTTGGTCAGCTGCTCTTCTCTCTCGACCAAGGTTTGTTCCGCATTCTTACAGCGACTTTCAATGGAATTGAGCAGCTTTTCACTCTTTCGGATGGTTTCTTCTAGTCTTTTGTGGCGTTCATCTCCTTGACGAGTTTGATGATTCAGTTGATTCATAAAGTCAGCTTCCATCGTGGCTGTTTTGGCGGACAAGGCCGCATTAGACTGTTTCAATTCTCGAATGATTTGTGAGGCAGACTTTCCATGTGTCGAGTTGGTGTCGTTGTGAATGCTGCGGTCAATAGAATCTTGTGATGGCAACCGATTGATCATTGGGAAAAATCCAGAAGTGGATCTAGCAGGAGAACTAGGAGCTGACATGGAACCACGGGCATTGTTGTTGTTGCTGCTGCCAGGGCGCTTTTTCTTCTTGGTGACGCTACCGTTGACAGGAGTGCTAGGACGAGGAGCCAAGCTGGAGATCACCTCCATTCCAGATATCACCTCCATGGTTCCTTCAAACCACCCCTTGGTTCCACCAGAGTTGGCGTTCCCTCCATTGCTACTGCTGGTCGAGTTGTTGCTCATGGTGAGACAACCGCACACTACTACTAGTAAAGATGCTTTTTCGCGGTTGCGCCTCACTCAATCAAACCGCTTACTACCAAATCAATGGAGGCTACCAGTAGCCAGAAAGACAGACGAAAATAGTGATCTGCCCCCAAAGGCTGTCTTGTTCTGGGAGTGAGCGGATCTTTTCTGACGCTCCGAGTTGTTATTGTTGCTCTTGTTCTGTCACCCTTGGATTGGCAGAGCACACCGCATTGTCATTTCCTTTCGGATTCTGGATAACGGTCTTGATTTTTCATTCAACTTCTTTGGCACGAATTAGAGCACGTAAGCCAGGGGATGCCGATGAAGCGAAAAATTGCCAATCAGTCGGACGATGAATCCCGTCATTTTTCATGGGTCGCGTTGCACATTCCCGTGGAAAGATGCAAGGCTCGACTAATTTGTCCTGTGTCTTCAAAATAATATTCCTGAATCCCTGCTACCATCGAGTGGCAGCCACATTGCCGCAGGCCGAACAGATAGCGAGCCGTTGCTTCACTTCCAAAGCCAGGGAAAACAAAATATCCATAGTCCATAGAAATACCCTCGACGACAGCATCGGAGGTACGGCAGGTACATTGGTACTGTACCATACAGACCTGGTTCCGTCCACGTGAAAGACTGTCACTCTCGTCCTTTCACTGCTGGTGTCGCTCCTGGCTTGGGTACGGTAACACCAGAGTAAGATATCGAACTACTGGTATGCAAAATGGCACCGCGGGGTAAATGTAAGCAATCCACGACACCATGTAGCTAGCTAGTACCATACAGGCACTGTGCCCATCGCTTTTGGTGTGCGTGGAGGACGTTTTAGAAACGAAAGAAGCTCATGTCTTCGTTCTCTTATTATCTTTAAAACTCGAATATCAAGTACTCTACTTGAGCTAGCTACGGTACAATTGTTTCCATCGCTGCCGGTGCCTCCAATTGTTCCCCTCAGTCCTCATGTCCTCCGCAATCCATTCGTATTCACTTTGGTAGTTCTTTACAGCGTTGTTTCTCTCGAGACAAGTCAGGCAATATGCATCTGGCTACTAGCTAGCTAGTTTCGGTCATTACCACCAGAACCTGGTGAAAGGCAGAAGAAGGAACAGTCTTCAGGTCTGAACTTTGCAATCTGCCCAGCTGAGCAAGGAGCAGGTGGACTGGGTGGGATACAGCCTGGACCATCTTCATCATTATCAGTGTCATCAAGGTCGTTGTCATTGTCTTCGCTATCCCATCCCATTGCATTAGAGATGGTGCTTGTTGTGGTAGGGGTTCGTCCAATGGTAATGGTGGCTCCATTGCTCCCCTGCTGAGATGACCCTTGCCTAGATGATGTGGAATTGGTGGGAGTTCCAGTGGTGTCTCCTACCACCAACTTGCGGTCTCGGTCATCACCGCCAGAACCTGGTGAAAGGCAGAAGAAGGAACAGTCTTCAGGTCTGAACTTTGCAATCTGTCCAGCTGGGCATGGAGCAGGCGGGCTGGGTGGGATACAACCCGGACCATCTTCCTCATTGTCATTATCATCAGGGCTACTGCCGTTATCATTGTCATTGTCTCCGCTATCCCCTCCCATTGCATTGGAGAAGGTGCTTGGTGTGGTAGGGGTTCGTCCAATGGTAATGGTGGCTCCATTAAGCCCCTGCCTAGATGACCCTTGCCTAGATGATGTGGAATTGGTGGGAGGTCCATTGGTGTCTTCTACCACCAATTTGCGATCTTCATCATGGGGGTGGACTGCGACGAAGTTGAGGTCCCCTTCATCAAAGTTGAGGTCTTCATTGACAGGGTCGACAACTGTTGTGCCATTGTTCTGTAGCAAATGATCCATTGTACCCTGAAAGTACCATGGTTCTCGTTTGTCACCCCCTTCGGTCGACATGTCAATAGCATCGACTTCGTTCGATCCCCGAAGATTACCATCCGACGCAAGAACCCGGGCCGAATTCCACGCGCAAGCCACGGCGACGAGTTTGTTCACGAGCTTCATAGTGCTGTGAGAGATTTGTTGTTAGGTTCGTTTCTCTAGTTTATGGAATTGAATTGTGAGACATCATTGCCTCGACCTAGCTAGTGATCGTGCGAAACATTGCCAACCCGATTGCATTCGAAGAGTCATCTTTCAGCCTCCGCAGTTCGACGTAAGAGACGAGACAAAAAAAATCTTGTCACGGCACTGTTGAAGAGCTCGATCGACGTTTCCTTCCCGGTCCAAGGTCCAAGGTGACGAAGCCAAAACCCTGCAACCTCCACGAGGATAGGATTTCCAAGAGTGCTTCGAGTATCCCGAGTATCCCGAGTATCCTACCGCACCGATCCCCTGCCTGGATTGTCCGGAAAGGTGCGGTTGTCATCGGATCCAGTCTTCCTAAAAGCTCTGACGTAGGTCTCACGTTTTAAATTTGTTTTCGGATTGAAGGTCGCGGATAATCTTCCAGTCGAATAATTCGGTCTCCCAATACCACGGTAGTTATGGTAGCGGTATCCAGCAAACCAAGCCTCCAATGCAGAAATCCCTCGATCCCTCGCAACATGATTTGGGCGTCGCCACAAGGCTTGCCTCTTCCACACCAGTGCCCTGATACTCGCTTGTCAAGCGGGGCACGCCTGCACTCGAAGAAAGGGATCAATCCCTCGTATTTTGCAAATGTTGCTGCGGGAGTGACGCTGGGGTCAGTAGGCTCATTCCTGCAATATATGCAGCCTACCAGCTACCGTAGCTAGCCATTGAAGAAAGCTCGATTTGCTATGTAGCGCACCTGCCTGATCCCCAAGTCATTTGGGACTGAGAGAAGGAGGCGCAGTATAGATTTTCATATCTCATTTTAAACGTGACCAGCAGACTGCTTCCTTTTCTGATGGCGAGGTCACCGGTACCAGGTACGCAACTGGCTGGATTGATTGAAGGTCAAGCATGCCGAATGAGAGCCGCCTTGACGACTCTTCGCAAGAGGCAGACCTGGACTGGTAGGAATGTTGCAGTCTGGGCACAACTCCTCCGATTACGAGTACCAGGTACTAGCTAGTACGATAGACGATTAGCCATGAGTACAACGCATACAGGCAGCTTCGCAACCGGTGGAGTTGTGGAGTACCGTGCAGTTGTGCCGTGCGTTTTGGACGTTGACCGGAGACCGGAGTGCCAAGTGCCAAGTGCCAACGAGCCAACAAAGCTTTGACTTCTTTGGGGGGTCTGCGAGGTAAACTCTGACTTAAATACACCAACGACTGGAAGTCTCAAAGACATTTCATTGGGACATTGTATAAACCTTTTGTAGTTTCAAATCGGGGAAGTTGTCTATCTGCGACCAAATAAGTTGAAGTTTTACAGCTTTTAACGATTTGTCTTTAACACATCTTGTCCACCCCCCAAGAACAGAGAAAGTTCATTTCTTTCTTTGCTTTCGTACATGTACCAGGTGACCAGGTGCGAAGCTCGACCTGGTGCACGCACAAAACTGCACAGCGCAAAAACTGCTCACACATTCTTGGAACCGAAGACAACCATCCATAGACCAAGAACAAACTTGTCTGCATGGCTCCCATAAAATCTCCCAGCAAAACAACAACAGCTCCACCAACAACAATGAAAGCTTCAACGTTCCTCCCCGGATTTTCATTTGTGATTGTGGATGACAACTGCACCTCGCACAAGAAGGAGGCGAAGCCTGCCATTGCCAGCCTCGACAATTGCTCTTCGCACAAGAAGCCTGGCAGATCCGTTTCACCGCGACGCACGACCTCCTTGGATCGTTGGTCATCGCACAGCAACAGCTCCACACGCAGCCTGGACGCGTCAATGGCTCCTCCAGACAGACCCGAGCAACGTCGCTGGTCCACTGGTGGAGGCAGCAGCAGCGTTCCCCGAACACCTCCAAGGCGAACCAGTCTGACCAAGGTTCATGATTAAGACCACAATTTCCAGGGGATAAAGCGGCGGCCGAAACATTAAGCACCATGGTGCCCAACGGGTCTTCGAGCACGACGGACAAGGGGAAGCAACTGTACCGTACACACAGAGAATGTGAACAACCATGTAAAATACATGTATGCTCCTCTTGCCGATGCTGGTCTTCAGCGCTTCATGGATTATGTAAACATTAGGTTTGTGTACAGCAACTACACATGACATAACTGCTCCGAAACGATCCTTAGCCATGAGTAACATAAAGATCATATTAGCAATGAGCGACAGGAAGCCTTACTTGATGATGGACGCATGTGGCGGAGAACTAGAAGTCCGCAGCTGGCCAGGCCGATTGAGGAGAACAAAGCAGCGACATGCATCGGGTCTGTGGTGGGGGGCACCAGCCGGCCCTGGTAATTTCTTGGTGTTGGCTCAGGTGGGGCAAACACCAGGTCCAACTCCAGGCCCCACCCATGGCAAACTCCCCTTGCCGCTCCTTCACCAAGGCAAGCCGGACCAACGCCCGGTTCAACTCCGTATCCTACATCCATGCTCCCGGGCCCACCTGTGATGTTCCTGGAGTAGCTGCATGCTGGTCCTGGAGGAGGTGCCTGCAATGGGCAACGACCAGGACTCTTTTAACTCCTGGTCTAGGTTCACGAAACGATTACGAGCAAGAAGTCAGACGTGTTAAAAAATGCGGTGTTGCTGAAACTATATAACTTTTGCGCAATTCGGACTGAGAATTCAGCTTCATATCTGTATTTCACTGCACGGACTGGTTAAGCAAGCTACCACACCTTTCGGAGAAGAAGAGTGGCAAAGAGAAACCAAAGGTAGATACACCCATTCGTAGTTTGCATCGTGGTTGGTCCACTGCTGTCATCAGGACCACTGGTACTCGTCGACTCTGCCAAAACTTGGGGGAAAGTGTCACCTTCAAGCCAATTTTCAATGGCTTCAGCAATCTCATTAGGGCTGTCTTCCTGGATGAAGTGGATGCCGTCCACGGTGACCTCTTCCTGGTTCTTCCACGTACGAGCCAGCTCTAATTTCTCGCCATTCAAGAGGATGCCTGGTATGGCAGAGATGAGGAGCTTGGGCATCTCGTTTTCACCCATCCAGGCCGAATAGGTGGTCACGACGTCTGCCACCTCAGGAGGTGTACCATTGATGGGGATCTGACGAGGCCACGTGAGGGTGGGGCGGCGAGATTCGCCAGGTGTTAGATATGGCGCATTGTACACAGCCATCTCCTGCTCTGTTAAGTTTCGCAACACGCTGGCTGGAAGCATCTGCTCCACAAAGATGTTCTGCACCAAGATCATCTCCTCGCCCACATTGGGCAAACGAACATTCTCGAAGAAGGCTGCGACGTCTTTCGGCCAATCGCTATAGGACATGGGAGCAACGATGGCTTCCATGTACGCAATGCCTTTCACCAAGTGAGGATGCGGTAGGCAAACCAAAAACCGAGAGCAGATCCCCAGTCATGAATGACCAGCACAACCTTGTCTTGCTCTCCATCCAATCCAATGCAGTTCTTGAAGAACGAGTCGAGAAAGTCGGCGTGATTGAGGAAGCTGTATGCCTCATCGGAACTGTCCTCGAGTTTGTCAGAGTCGCCCATCCCAATCAAGTCAGGGGCGATCAGGCGGCGGCCGTTGCCCTTGAGGGGGTCCATCACGTTACGCCAGAGATAGCTAGAGGTGGGGTTGCCATGCAAAAACACGAGAGTTTCCCCGTTGCCGGATTCAAAATTATCGTCTTTCATCTCCACGTACGCCATTTGGTAACCCCTCACCGTGCAGAAGGACTTGGTTTCGCGAAAGGCAGCTGCAGCGTCGGACATGGTAGAAGCAAGGGTTCAAACTGAGGTTGCGAAAGAGGGATAAAGGGCTGCTCACTGTTTTGGTTTTGTGAGGACACACCGAAGCAACAAATACCACTGCCGAAGTACTAGCTAGCTAGTACCTGGTATGTACCGTCGTGATGAGACCAAAAAGTGGAAGACTCAGTACCTGTACCATTCTTGTAAACTGGTATTGCGAGGTTTGAAGGAGACAACCGAAGGTTTAAAGTACATGTACAGTAAACTTTGAAAGAAGCCAAACCCATCCCAAATACCGGTACGGTACATGTACCGGGTACCAGGTACCCAGAAACGAAAATCCTTCGAACCAAAGAAGCGACCGCCGGTACCGGTACCATATCCGACCAAATTACTACATGTTGCTAGTCTAGCTAGCTAGATCTAGTGGCTGCTAGTACATTTATCTTGATGTGATAAAGCCCCTTCTATATTGTTATAGGAAGAGGCGTATACTTGTAGAGCAAGACAAAATCGCTCTCTCACACAAACCAACTACATAATTTCTTTGGACGTTCGAGATGTGGGTACATGGCAGCGCACAATCATTCATCATCGGCTGCTCATGCTGTCCGGTACCGGTAGAATAGAAGCGTCAGCCTTCTGTCTGGTCCACATAATACCGTCCAACTTTGCATCCTCCCACAAAACCCGTCACCGCGACAGTAGCAACCATCACCATGTGTGGAGCGTATTCGTCCTTCGCCACATTAGTAGCGGATGTCTTCCCTCTTTGCACCGATCGATGAGCTGCGCTCATCATGTTGACCGCTCTGGTGATTCGTAGTGTCATGGTAACGTTTTGATGTCCTTTAAAGCTTGACAAAATGAAACAGATAGATCCCTTTCTTGCCTCTCTTTCTCCGCTCAATACTCGAGTCTTCTGTTGTGCCGCACAGCTCTCTTTTGATGTCTTTGTTCTTCGGGAGGTTGGCAGCAGCCAGCTGGCCATCTTGTGTGGGTTCTTCTTCTCCTCGGTCCTTCGAAGATATTAGTCACGAGTTGATTCACAGTTTGGTCACGCAGACTAGCCTGTCACCTGTAACTCGTGAATGGAGATGCCCACCGCAGGAATGTACCACGTAACGGTACCAGATCGCCAGCCCCCATTTCCAAATCACAATACTAGACTAGTACTCAATACTCTACTAGCTAGTAGCAAGCTAGCTAGCTTCTACCTTTCTCAGCACTCCCAACTCCCAACACCCACAACCACAGACTGAAGATCCAGTTCAAAGCTGAAGCTATGCCCAGGGATGCCACATGCGCAATGAGCACGTTCTTTGAACTTATTTTCCAAGGCCTCCCCTTGAGACGATACCATGGTCCATGGTCAGATGTTGGTAGTTCCTGCTGCCATTGTCACAGTTGCTGCCAGCATCATCTTCGAAGGCAGGCAAAAGAGGCATGCCTTCAATGAGTTGGACTGGAAAGTGAGTGGACTTGCCATGGCCAGCCTTTGTCCGATGCATCATCAATGTCATACCATGGTTTGCCTCCTTCGTGCTTCCTCTGCTGAAGCACTTGATGATTCAATCAGCTGTCCAACGAGCATTGCTACTGTGTAAGAAGCTACAGAAGGTCCAGCTACCAGACTGCTGTGCTTGGTCTGTGTACATGAACCCTTGTAAAGATTTCTGTTTGTTAGTCTCATCTTTGATGACTACGGACTACTTGACATTACTTTTTGAGAAACATTCTCTCGAACCCACCATTCTCAAACTCTTCAATCGGTGGCAATCCGAGGTTATATTCGTACCTCTTGTCGTAAGCACGAGTAAGAGTAGCCGGGTTGATGATATCTGGTGGTGCGTGAACTTGAGGCTCTTTCGGTGCTGGTGTTTCCCTATCCTTTGCTGTTTCCTTTGGTACCTTGGTTGCTTTTCCTTCCTTTGGCATTTCCTTCTGAGCCTTTTTTGGTTCGTTGGGTTTCTTTTGCTGTGGCACCTTGAAGCCATGCGAAGTTCGTGGACGAGGCTTCTTCACTGGTTCTTCTTTTACTTGTTCTTCCTTCACCTCAAGTGGCTCTTCCTTGAAAAACATACCGTCCAGCTCTCCATTGTCAAACTCCTCAATTGGCGGCATTGCTAGGTTGGGAGGCATCTTCTCGGCTTGAGTAGGGGTTCCTAGATTTTGAGGTATGTCCTTTCCTTGGGTGTGCCTAGGTTGTGGCTTCTTTTCCCGTTGACGCTGCTGTTGCTTTGGTTTTTGCTCTTGCCGTTCCTTCGATCGTCGCATCATTTCTTGCTGCATCGCCAGCATTTCCGCTTGGCCTTGGGGCTTGCCCCTTTGCTGTTGCTCTTGCATCTGTTCCATCAACTTTTGTTGGTCATTGAGCTTCTCTTGTATGGCCATTGTAATTGCCTCTTCGCTCATCCCACGCCGTTGCATTTCTTGCCTGGCCATGCTGATTTGTTGCTCCAACTGAGGATTCCCCATTTGCATTTGCTGGTGCATGCGATGCAGAGTTTCCAGGTAGTTCTTGTACTGGTGCTGTGCAAAGTCATTATTTGGATCAATTGTCAGTGCCTGCTGCATGATGCGTCCCTTTTCGAAGATATCTTCCGTGCAAAAAGCACGGGAGACAATCAAGCTACTCTGGGCATGAAATGACATCTTGGCATCATACCGGATGCCACCCTTTTCTCGTTCCTCGTGGATGAATTCGATAGCATCATCAATGAGGCGGAACGATTCTTCGCAGCGATCCAATTTGGCTAATGCCACAGTGTAGAGGAATGTATCATTGGGGTTTCCATTATTCGTTCTCACATCCCCACAGGGCCGGAGGAGTCGCTCAGCTTCGACGTATTCATCGTTCTTGGCCAACACTTTACCTGCATTTGACAAAGTGTGAAGCGATCGAGGATTCACTTGGGCAGCCCTCGTCCACAATGTGTATTCGTCAGCCCATGCCAGGTTCCGTTCGTGGACTTTGAGACCAAAGAACGAAAACTGAATCGCAAAGAATGTGTACAGAACCATGAGACCAACACTTTCTTCGCCATCATCTTTTGGCCTGAATGCACTTGACAAAAGTTTGAAAATCAATCCTTGAATCAAGCAGTAACCAAACAGGGGCAGATAGATGACACGATCAGCTTTGCAAAGCCCAGTGGTTACCAGCAGATTGGAAGAGAGGAGAAAGGGAAGGAAGAGGAAAGCATAAAAGGCAATCAATCCCACTTGTCGGATCTCTTTGCTTTGCTTCGATGCCTTTGGGGAAGAGCCCACCAAAAGGCTGTAGACGCTTCCCAAAGAAATTGCCCAAAGAAGAATGACAAGCCATGCACGGTTGTCCGACATGGATTCAATCAATGGGATTCCCAATCCACTCCAGTCAGGTGCCAGGTAGGCCGGGAACACCATGTCTCGAAGGTACAGGACGTAAACCCAATTAACACTGAAAATGCGTGTGAAGCGATCCTCACTGAAACCAGGAGGGTTCTGTTCGTGGACAAAGTCAGGAGAGGATTCGCCGTTCAACCAATATCTCAATGCAGCCATGGAGATGGTTTGAAGGGCCAACACCACAGTCCTCTTGACAAAGTTCCAGGAGTACGCTTCTCCTTCTCGCATGTTGGAAAGGAAGGATTGTACAGAGTCATGGTTTCGGATGAAATCAAAGGCCACGAGAGAACAGAGGGTAGTAACACCTTGTTCTTTGGAGAAGAGGGACAGTGCCATGAATAAGAACGGCAAGACGTAGACACAAACGAAGTTCCATGCAGCATTCACTTTATCCCAGGTGCTTTTGGCAGGTTCAGCCTGCACAGCTTTGATTGCCTTGTTGCTTTTTTTGCTGGTCTTGTTTGGACTCTTCTCTTTGGCATTGTTGTCGTCCTTATCTTTGCTGATTGTTGCCGTTTGCGTGGTTGGCGGCCTCGGAATATGATTAACGTAGAACAAGAATGCCAACAAGAAGAAGAGTGTCATCAACAGTTCTCCTCGACTGGTGATGTTCGACACAGCTTCTGCGTGTACAGGGTGGATTCCAAACAGAACTCCAGCAATAATTGATGGGGCTAGACTGCCGTCGCCTAGGACAATCGCAGCTGCTTCGGCGATTAGCCCAGTGTTGATGCCATGCAAGACGACGTTTACGACATGAAAATAGTAGGTGTGATCTGGAGCTCCAGCAGTCCCAATAACGTAGGACAAAATCATGTTCCATGTGAGAGTCAGTGTGGTAATAGGGCGGTAGCTTTTGTGGGAAGCGGGGTGGACCATATGCTGTCCCCAGAAGTCGCGGGTGAAGGCTTCATACCATGGGACTTTTAACATAACCACATCGTTGTTGGTGATACTGGCGACATCATCGTAGATAAAGACTCCATTCAGGGCTCGCTCGTCCCAGTAGGCGAGAATGGCAATAATGGCAGTGGTCCAAAGAATGGGGCGCCGCCATGACGTAATACTAGTAATCTTGAATGCTTTGGAAGCAGACATGCTCAAGAGAATTAGATTGTTTTCTGCAGTTCAGGAAGAGAATTGTCTCAACCCAAGGATGAAGAATGAGGGAGCCCACTAAATTGCTTCTTCAAGGAACGTGGCAAGAAGATCTTTTCTCAAGTCGGGGCGGAATTTATTTCTCAATTTATGAACTGAAGACCGAGGGAGCCTACTGCAATATTTCTTCTTGGCAAGATCTCATGGAGTGCATGGCTCCATGGAAGAATCGGTCTGCTGGTGAATGAGTGTCTCAGCGGCGACAACAGCAAAGATTCGAAGAGCTGGGCATGCAGTCTCGATGCTCGATGAGATGCGAAGTGCCAAGTTCGTTGCTTACAAGGGGCGATCTTCGTCGTTGTGGCTGAGCAGAAACCTGGCTCCATCGTTAGGGTTAAGGTCAATCTCAGACACGTTTCGAACTTCCTCATCGTCCAACCCCAATGACACAAAAAGTTGCCTGTCCTCACTCAAGCAGAGATTGAATGCCACTGGTGGAACAACCGTCACTGCTACTGTTAATAGCCAGTACTGTACCAGTATACCACAAGTTGATAGCTTGGACAGGATCATGTCTTCTGACAATACCGCAACCGACAAGGACAGTAGGAAGGCAAACACGCATGACGCAGTGTTTCAGAGAAACTATGCCATGGTGGAAGCCTTTGTCAAGGAACATGGGCATGCCAGAATTTCGAGAAACGGACCTATTAATACCATCTCTCTACGCAACTGGTTGGATAGTCAGTTTCGTCGAACGCGAGTGCCCGAACAAATCAAACCACAGAAAGAGCAGCTTCGAAAATGAAAAAGCCTCTTGCCTAGAAAAGATGAAAGATCATGGGATCAGGGCTATGCATTGCTTCAGCAGTACGAGAAGAAACATGGTCATCGTTTTGTATCCAAGAAAGATAAAGACAACGCCAAGCTATTTAAGTTGATTGATGGTGTGAAAACCTTGGCACTTAAAGGAAAATTAAGTCAAAGAAAAGTAGACACATTGAGACGACATTGCATCGTAGCTGAGGAGACAACTGAGGGGAATCGTGCTCATGGGTTGAGTATTAAATACAGTCATCGAAACAATCAGATCTTATGAGCAACTTGGTGAGTTTCAGCAAAACGAAGGACGCTGTCGAGTACCCTACAAGTATATGATTGTCCAAGGATTGGGTCGGTGGGTGTGTCCTCAGCGAAATGAGTTCAAAAATGGAAGGATGAATGAGGAACGGAAAGGGTTGTTGGAGAAACTTAGCTTTGAATGGTCTGCCTAGAACTACTATGGCAAGGCCACTGCTACTCGTTCGCGGCCCAACCATTGGACTAAGAACGCCTCGAACAACAACGGTAGCAGTATCTGTCCGCTGTGTTGCTAGCTACCGGTAGCTACCTTTGTCTGTAATAGTATGCCATAGCTAGCAGAGGCAGGCGTACATGAAGTTCAGTTGATTTCTGAAGTTTGGAGATATTTTGTGCTCCCAACAGCCAGCAAGTGCGAACTGTGCAGACATTATATATGTATCGGCGTCAGTGAATTGAAACCCCTCCTATTTACACTACGCCGTCCATCCTCGACAGCAAGCTCTGCTGTTGCTCCGCGTCATCTGACTTGGCAGGGCTTTGTGGATACTGCGACTGGTATTGCGTTGGCATTGTGTACAGCTCCGCCGTAGGAGTCAGTCGATCCATCAGATTTCGAAGGCGCGACCGGAACCACGGATTGCGATACCTCTTGGTGGATCCTGTCTTTTCCACTAGATAATCGTACTTGGCTACATTCATGTGTTCGTTGGTTGTCAAGTTACCCACCGAGAGCTGTGTGTGGTAGACAAACATACCCGCAGTAGGAATCACGTGCAGACCTTGAAAGACTCCGAGGAGCAACCATCCCCAAGGTATTTTGGGTGATCGAGAGAGGCACATGACAAGGTTGAATAGGAATGCCACGTGAAGGAAGGCTAGTGACGCCAGGAAGAAATAAAAGTAGGGATAGTTGTAGAGTCCGACGGTGTTTCCCACAAAAGGGCAATGATGATCAAACATCAAGACGCATGTCCTCGTCACTCGACAATGCTTGCTCCGCAAAGGCCGGGCAATGTGGCAGGTATGGCAGAGTGGCTGCATCGAATCAATACAAGCAAACACAAGCACGCGTCAGAAGTCATACCCCCCCAAAAAACGAAACAAAAAAACGTCAATCCTCGTGGTGTTCGTACCTGTGCCTTGATGGCTTGCTGCATGTCGCTGGTGGTAGCGTAGGACTCGAGCGTGGTTTCGTACAGCTTCCTCCAGTACTGCACCACTTGCTTGTGCCGTTTGGGAAGTCCTTTCTCGGATCCCTCATCGACGACTAGATTTCCAGGATTGGTAAAAGTTGTTTTTTGCAAGGTGATGATGCAAATGAGAAAATTCATGACATTGAGCAAATGCCAAAATGGGAAGTCCCACAACAAGCCGGTGGACGGTTGATGGACGGGACAAAAGACGAAGGGATACCAGATCAAAATGTGTATCAATCCGTGTGCCCACAAGTAATAGTATGGGAATTGCGGTGCTTCGTCCATTTCGTCCGCAAAGTCGGACAATCCCATCCACAATTTCCACGCATGCCACGACGTCATTTGTTTCGCCGCCTTGGTCAATGTCCGTCGCCAGATTTGCCACTGCGATCGTTCGCGTACGTTAAACGATGCCAAATGATCTTGTGCATCTTGCAATACAGTTTGCACAGTGGGCCGATGTTTGTGAATGGCCAAGTCGAGAGGAGTGCGTCCATTGTTGTCCTTGTGATAGAGGAGATCCAACTTGTCTCGTTTGGTGGGACAGGTCCGATGCAACAACCATCGTACGACACTGGTATGTCCACGCAGAGCCGCCAAATGCAAGGGCGTTTGTCCGTATTGATCCGGTGCCATGAGGTCGTTGGCACTGTTGTATCGTCCTTCGCGTTCAACACGTTGTTCGTGGTACCAAAAGAGGAGTCCACAGACGGGCAGCGTCCCCTTGTATGCCGCCCAATGCAACGCCGTGTCGAGACTATTGTCCATGGCGTACAAATCGGCACGTCCCTTTTGCAACAAGTAGGCACAGACTTCGACTTGACCGTACTGTGCGGCAATGAGCAAGGGAGTACATCCCGATGCATCCGTGGCTTCCCAGTTGACATTGACTCCCGAGTTTTGCATAAACAAGGACAATATTCCGAGGGATTGTGCTCCCGGTTCGGTACATGCCCAATGCAAGGGCGTCATGGCAGTCCCGTCGTGGGAGGTGGTGTGCAGTAATTCGGTCAATACTTTTTTGGGAGCGTGATTCATAAAGAATTCGACAAAGCGTTTGTCATCCCCTCGTTTGGCGGCCCAATGCAAGAGTGTGTGACCGTTATTGTCAATCCATAGCCACCAAGTAGTGTTGCTGTTATTATTGGTTTGTTGTTTTTGCTGTTTTTGCTGCTTACTGCTGTCGTCCATCATGCTGCTAATGCTGTCGTTGTTATTCAACAGGGTATCTTGCGAGGGAGGATTTTCTTTTTCTCGTTCGATTAGAACCTTGGCCAAGTTTTCCCATTTTTCGTACTGCCCCAACCGCAAGAGCGTACTGAGCGCTTGCATGATTTCTTGGGGCGTCCCTTTTACGATTTCTTCCAATGGAATCATCAAGGACATGGCCGAAGCCGGGACTTGAATCCCACCACCTTGGGCTGCCGCCCGTAACATGGCTTGAGCTTGTTGACTATTATTTTGATTTTGATGTCCATGGGAGTGTCCATGAGAGTGATTGTGAGCCTGACACTGATGACCACCTTGTTGATTCTGCTGCGGTCGGAGTACCAATTTGGACAATTCGATCTGTTGTTCATGCGTCAGCACCACGCGCTTCTCCTGCTGTTGTTGACCTGGTTGTGCCAACGGATCATGATTCTGTTGGTGACCATGAGAGTGAGAATGCGAGTGATTGTGGCCATCACCCATCAGTGTGCCGCCAGTTAGTGTTATCTTGTCCATGGTGGTGGAACTGATCGCAATAGATACTGTGGGGTTGGATGATAAACAATGAAGAGGGAGGGTGGGACCAGTTGGTGGAAGCTTTGAATGGAAGACTGGGCTTGGCGTCGACGTCGGTCGTCGCCTTTGATCTTTCGGCGAACAAACCTGGAGCTTTGCTGGGTCTTGTCAACTAGGGTTAGAGATTAATTAACGGATCCTTTTGAAGATCGCAAAGGCCACCTCAAAGATCTCAGCATCATCAGCCATCACTGCCACAAACCGTGACAAGCCATTTTGTCGCCTTGGTAACTTCTATGGATCATAGTCATCATTCATTTTGAACAACAAGTAGACTACTGTTAGCTAGTACAGCACCATGTCACTCATCTTTGGTCCTCATCCCAAAGTGGTACCCAACCCCGATGCCGTCTTGATCAAAGAAGTTCGAGCCTTTACGTTTGGAAATGACGATCAGGAAAAGGAATCGGGAGGAGGAGCCGATTGCCACAAACAGGCCAAGGGACATTGGATTGTCGATTCCGATATTGCCAACCCCATGAGTGTCTACGAACAGTACCGGTCCAGTCGATCTAGCTGGGGCATTGATGCCATGGGCAGTATTGTGGTCGAAGTCGAACTCACCAATGGTATGGTCGGTGTGGGTATTTCGATTGGTGGTGATGCCGCCTGTTTCATGGTCGAAAAACACCTCAGTCGATTCGTAGAAGGACAGGATCCCAGTAATGTCGAACTCATGTGGGATCAAATGTGGAAATCCACCATCAATTACGGACGCAAGGGGATTGCCGTGCAAGCCATTAGTGCCGTTGATATTGCCATCTGGGACGCATTGGGACATTTGCGAGGAATGCCCGTCTATCAGTTGCTAGGAGGAAAAACAAAGGAACGAATGCCCGTGTATGCCACCACGGCAAGGCCCGATCTCGCCAAGGAAATGGGATTCCACGGAGCCAAATTCCCCCTACCCTACGGACCTGCCAATGGACAAGAAGGCATGGTCAAAAATGTAGAGCTCGTCAAAAAGTGGAGAGACGCAGTGGGACCCGAATTCCCCATTATGATTGATTGTTGGATGTCCTTGACGGTCCCGTATGCGCTCGAATTGGCCCGACGCTGTCAACCCTACAATGTCAAATGGATTGAAGAGACGCTCCCTCCCGATGACTATGAAGGGTACGCAGAAATCAAACGAAGGGACTGTTCCACCCTTTGGACCACGGGTGAACACGAGTACACACGATGGGGATTTCGTACCCTCTTGGAAAAGAAGTGCTGTGATGTCTTGCAACCCGACATTACCTGGTGCGGTGGAATTACAGAGGCGAGACGCATTATTGCCTTGGCATCAGCCTACAATGTCCCCATCATCCCGCATGGGTCCAGTGTCTACTCGTATCATTTGCAAATCTGCTACCCCAGCTGCCCCATTGCCGAGTTTCTCGTCATGTCTCCCAAAGCCGACAAGATTGTCAGCTTTTTTGGAAACCTCTTCAAGGATGAACCTCTGCCCAAAGATGGATATGTGGAAATTCCGGACAAACCAGGATTTGGTGTCACTCTGAATAGAGAGGAACTCAACATGGTGCGTCCCTATCCACGGGCAAAGTTGTAAGGAAAAGATGACAACACAACCGGCGAGAAAGGATAGAACATACATTCGATGTGCTTTTGTGACCCTGTCGGAGCTGATAGATCCTGTTGAGCACTACAGATATTACTACACTCATTCTAAAGCACTAGCAGTACACTTTTACTTTTAAAAGTTGATCATCACACGTGTACAAAACCAGCACCTAATAGCTAGTCGTATAGTATGGTAGTTCAGCTTGAAGCCACTTCATGTACGTTTAGTAAACTGATCGTCCACCGGTGGCATCAAAGCAGAATCCAGTGCTAAACGACGCTTCTGGCGAAGCAATAAAGGACACCAGGGCAGCAATTTCCTCAATCTTTCCGCACCTTTTCATTGGGATCTTGTCTGTCATATACTTGACTTGTGCTGGGGGCATATCCTCCACCATTTGTGTCCGTACAACGGCAGGAGCCACCGAGTTGATTGTCACGCCTGTTTCCGCGTACTCTTTGCCCACCGCTTTGGTCAGACCAATCACTGCAGCCTTGGAGGTCGAGTAGGCGACCATCCCAGCATTGCCTTCCTTGCCACTGATAGATGCAATATTGACCACTCTGCCAAACCCTTGCTTGGTCATGTGTGGCAATGCTGCCTTACAACCGTTAAAGATGCCCTTGACATTGATGCTCATGACGGTATCAAAGTTATCCGCATTGACATTTTCACACTTCAAATTGGTTTCACCAACAATGCCTGCTGCTTGGACTACAACCTCCAAGCGACCATGAGTCGATGCCACTTGATCCCAAGTTTTCTGAACAGCCGCAGTATCGGTCACATCACAAGCCACTCCCTGATACTGACATGTTGGTGCAATCAGGTGCAGTTTCTTGGCAGCTTCATCCAAAACCTCTTGGTTCAAATCCACAATGACAACCGCAGCCGCTCCTTCCAAACCAAAGTGACTCGCGATTCCAAATCCAATACCACGAGCACCACCCGTAACAATGCAGACGCGTCCTTCCAAACGTCCTGGTGACGTTTTTCTGGCCAGAGACGACGTGGAAGGTGCCGCCAAGGCAGCCACAATGGGAGAGACTAGAGTCCCAATGGATTCAATTTCGCACTCGACGACATCCCCAGGTTTGAGCCATTTCGGAGGCTTGCGAAAGCATCCTACTCCAGGAGGCGTTCCAGTAGCTACCAAGTCTCCTGGGTAGAGAGTCATGAATTTGGATAGCCACGCCACCAACTGGTCAACCTTGTGGATGAGATTGGAAGTATTGGAATCCTGCAATGTTTCTCCATTCACGCGGCAAGCAATTTTTAGTTTGTGCACCTTTTCCAATGTCAATTCGTCGCTGGTAACAATCACGGGTCCAATGGGCCCATAGCCATCCTGGCATTTTCCCAATAGCCATTGTCCACCATTCTTTTCCAGTTGCCAATCTCTGGCCGAGACATCATGGACCACCGTGTATCCTTTTTACGACAAGATAATCAAAAAGAAGGTCGTGCATTAAAATTAGGAAAAACTGACGGATAATGACACAAGAACAGGATACCCACACCAAACCTAAATTGTACATACCTCCAATGTACTGACCAGCGTCCTTGGCTTCAATATTCCGAGGCACTGTCTTTCCAATGATGAACCCCAACTCGACTTCATAATCCAGCTTGGAAGTTAATTGTTCGTCGCAAACGACGGGATCATTCGGACCACTCAGAGCAGAAGGGAATTTGTTGAACACCACAGGCTCCTCTGGAATGGGGATATTTTGCTCAGTACAATGATCAACATAATTCATTCCAATACAGAGCGCCTTTCCACACGTCGAGGGATCCAAGGGAATGAGCAAACGGGCTTCTGATGCTGGAATTTTGGGCTCGCCACTAGTACCAATCAACTCTTTGGCTTTGGTAATGGCCACTTCCCCAAGTTCGAAAAAGCCGCGAGTATGAGTGGCAATACTGGACAGATCGACATACGAGCCATCGTCGACTTGAGCTACCAGCTTGGTAGAACCTTTGTGGTGAATGCTAGCCAAGCGGACCATCTTGATATCTGACTCGTAGCAACAGTTATTGCTTCAATGAACACGCAAAAAATAATGTCGCGACGATCTTTTGGATCTTTACCGGGTTCGACTCGACTCGACTCGTCACTCGACTGTCACTCGTCACTCTATTCGTTTTCCGCTTTGACGGATTATTTCTGTGCAGTTTCAAGCAGTGACCGCTTTTCACCAGGAAGGCACTCATGGCTCTCTTTCGCTCATTTTCACCAGCCTCCCTTCTATTTTGCTTCTTTGGTCTCCTGTCTTTTGCTTCTCTCGGATCGTCACTGCTTATTCTCACCACTCTGACCACTCCCAGCTTTTATCAGCACTATGTCGACCAATGACGGAAACAACAACGACTTCTTTGATGCCGAGGAGACGGATCCTCAAAAGCTTGACGAGGACCACGATGAAGTCGTCGACGAGGACAACGCCGGAGAAAAGCGAAAGGCCAGTGCTGGTAAGCAACCAAGAGCACAGAAAAAAATCAGGGTGTCCAATGCCAGAGGATTGCCGTGGGAAATTCAAAGGGCGCTGGCCATGGAGATCGAAGCAATGGGTGGGATGGACATTTTCAAAAAGACGACTCATGGGATGTCCACGATTTGTGATCGTAATCCTGCCGTCTTTGGACTGCCGGGTAGCCGAAGACGACACCAAATTAGGAGTGAGTGACCGCTTGGCTGCCTCAAGCCAGTTATCCCGTTATCCCTGTGGTAACTTTTCTGACACATCTCTCTTCAAATTCCAAAAACTGAAAGGTAAGGTCAAGTATTGGAGAACTTACACTCCTGGAGAGTACAAGGCTTTGATTAATAGCTTTGTCGAACGTGGAGGTACCAATGCGTCTACGAATTCGGCACTGTTGCTACAGCAACGAAATAACATGAATATGCAATATCAGATGCATCAGCAAGCAACCATGCAGATGAACCCAGATTGTTTCCCCACCAAGGCGCGAACCAGCCAACCTTCGGATATATTTCCAGTTGCGAAGCAACCCAAGGGGAAAGCGCAGCAGCAACAGGGTCAAAATGCCTTCCCCAAAGCTCCTCCCTACTTTGGGAATAATCAGCCCCCACCACCTCAACAGCAGCAGTCACCAACACCACAGTTCCAACACAATGTTGCCCAGCAGCAGTTTGCTAGCGAAGAAAAGCCAGCTGAAAAGCGAAAGCTTAGTTTGCCCATCAGCGACGAGCAAAAGTATGGTAAGTGATAGGGGACAATTGAATACCCCCGCGAATCTGACTAATGAACCCTTGTTTATTGCAATAAATAGAAGTGATCCAGGTCGATACCAAATTTCCAGAGAACAACTGCGGTATTGGCATTTTTGAATTCGCGGATGCTGAAAATGGAGGGTATCTTCACAATGGATACGAAATCACAATGGAGGGTGATGTGAGGGACCTTGTAGCTGATGCCTACAAGGCCACCTTGGTCGGTGAGAGGGACATTTTGCTACGAGTACCAGCAATGTCATATTCCTTCCTGCACAATCACGAAGAGTTCCAAAAGCGTGCCAAATCTAATGATCTATACTGCCCCTCCACCGAGGAAGCACGAGAGCAGGCACGCAAGAGAATCTTGAAGGACCCTTCACGCCAAGATCGCTTCATCTTATTGGAGTTTCCCGAGGGAGTCAAGCTCACGAACAAGATCTTTTCGCCAGAGTCTACCGATGGAGAGATCGACTTTGACTTGATGCCAATTACGATCGACGTCGAGTTGAACGGGAAGGAGTTGCCCATGACCATCACTCGTATCTCCTGGAGGGTGACTACAGAGGCGCGAAAACGTCGTCCTGTCAGGAAGGATAAAAGCGAAGAAGCGGGTGGCGCAACGACAAAAGGAGCTTCAAAGCTGGCCAATCTCTTTTGAGATGTGCAGTATGGGTACGGTACAAGCTAGCAATTGCCTACAGTTTGTTTGCTCGCGTGTTTGTGCACGAACCAGTGTTGTCATTACTCGTAGTAAGGTTTTGAACCAATCGGATTCAATTCCAGTTTAGATATATATCACAGGCACTTGTACTAGTTTACAGCCGCTACGTTCTCTGCCACAACCGAGCTTGAAGGGAGCTCGAATCCTTTCTCTGTCAGGAGCTGCTCTGTGTACATCCAAAGTGCCTCTTGAAGCTGGTCGCTTTGTGCTTTCTGGGACGGCTCCACAGGGCTGCAATCGTCGTAGTATGCCCCGTCTTCGACATGGCGAGAGAGTGCACAGTACACAGATGTGGCTGCTCCTTGCTCCACTGATTTGTTGGCAATAAGACCAACCAAGGGTTGCATGAAGGATGGCAAGCTATGCTTCCATAGTGGCGATGCAATAACACCAGGATGGAGACACACCGAGTCAATCATTTTACCTTGGTTCACTGAAACGAGTTCCTTTTTCAGTTGTTTCGTAAATAGTATGTTGGACAGTTTGGAGGTGCCATAGGCTCCCCATGGCGTGTAGGACTCTTTGGATTCCCAATCTTCATTACCAGCACTCAAGCCAAAGTTATGAGCCGTGGATGCGACATTGACAACCCTCCCTTTGTTCCTCATTTGTGGCAAGAGTAGCCTGGTCAAATAGTGATGCCCCACATGGTTGGTTCCAAACTGTTTCTCAATACCGTCCGTGGTTGTCTCTCGTTGTGGCAGAGCCATAATGCCAGCATTGTTGATGAGCACGTCAATACCGTCGTGTTTGCTGCAAATGGAGGCTGCCGCCTCCTGGACCGATGCCAGTGATGACAAGTCGAGATATTCAATCTCTACTCGGTCTTTGGTGGCAGTTCCTAGCTCATCCTTGAGCTGATTGGCCGAATCGATATTGCGGGCGCAGACAACGACGTTCATGCCGGATGCCACCAGTGCCTTGACTGTTTCAGCTCCGATTCCAGAGTTACCACCGGTGATCACAGCAGTTCCACCTTGAGATACAAATGGGGCCAATTGGTCGTTTTGTTGGAGGTAGGCGAGCACTTGGTTGGCCGTGGATTTGCGACCCAACAGCGACAATGCCGTTGTGCCATGGCAGAGAAGTGCTGCTGCCACCAGCACACAGCGTTGGAGAGGAAAAGAAGAGAATGAGGTCATCTTGTCTGTTTTATGACAGCAATCAGCTTCCACTTCATCTGATTCGATTCCTTCCTTCCTTCCTTCCTTTCTTCTTGAATGGGATAGAATCAGTGCTGCCGCCCCAAGCTACCATACAAAAAACGGTGGCAATGCATGCAACCGCATGGTTGCGTCATTGTTTTCTTCTCTTTGATAGATTTGGGACTGAGTCAGATTCGTGACTTGAGCTCCATTCACGGGTTGGAGGCATTTTTAATCGTGCCCGATCCTTCAAGGCTCTTTTCACGAGGAGCTGAGCAGTGACCATGGCACAAAACCGGAAGACCAACGGCGGCATCACATTCTCCCCTTACATTTTGTTACTACTAGTACGGCTGTTTATAGCAACTACCAGACCGCTCTACTTAGCAGAAGGACCTGACGCCTCTTCAAGTGGAAATACGATCGAAGGTTTACATTGTATCTATCGGGCTGGATTGGATCAAACAGACCAACAAAAGCTTGATTCTAATACCGGCAATTGAAGAGTCCGTCGTGGGTAATGTTTAATGGAAACAATATGAGCACGAAACCGTACAGCCAAGTTCCTCTCGATGAGTTCAGTGATGACAGCAGCAATGGGGGAGATGACTTTGTCACCAGAAGCATTCAGAACCAAAAGGTAGGATTCGATTCAAGATTGCCCTTGTTGGGTGGATGGCTGCATCGAGGATCGAGTTGAGGTTTTTGCTGTTGATTCGATTCATTCAATGTCTCACTATATAAAATTTCCCCCTGTTTTAGCTCCAAATGCAAAAGCAGGATCAAGGCCTGGAAATGTTGAGCCAATCGGCAATACGCCTTGGAGAAATGTCCATGAATATTCATGATGAACTCAACCAACAAAACCAAATGCTGGATGAAATGGATAACGACTTGGAAACTGCAGGGGAGAATCTTGACATGATTACACGAAAAACAAAGGAACTAATAGAAAAATCGGGCGGCAAGGGAAACTGCATGCTGATATTGTGCCTCACCTTGACGGCGGTGGTTTTGTTCCTCCTGATCCTTTACACCTAACTAAAAGCAAAATCAGGAGCGTGGTAGATGGAGCACATCCATGAAAACCGAAACCATCCATTCGATTTTAGATCAAAACCAACAACAATTATCACATTCCTTGAACTGAATCGAATCGAAGGGAAATCGTTTACATCTGCTGCCAAGAGATTGATTCTGCGGCTTAGAGGCCACTAGTAGTTAGTTTGGTTTTTGACAACGCGCCAAGATCAAATTCGATAGATCCGTGCGCTGATAAAGATTCTAGAAGTTGAAACATCAATGCTAACATCAATGCTAGCCACGTAGCTTTCCTTTCTACATTTACTGACATGTTCGAGTGGGATCATCTAAGCTAGCCAGATTATCGATGTTGTTGGAGCTGATCTATCTTAGTAGATATAATAGACGATCGGATGCGGATTGCATCCACGGAAGCAGTGCATAGTGCATTGGAATCGTCGACAGAGCTGCACTCGTGCTACAGTAAACTCAAGGATTCTTGTCGTCGTCCTCTTGCGACAAATTCATACCAAGAGTTGGCGCTGAAATCAATTCTGCCGCTTTGCGTTGATCTTTGATCAGGTCTTCCTTCAAGTCCACTAAATGGGTCAAGGTGGGTCTACCGTGAGCGCTGTGGTTCGTAAAGAGCAAGCAACAAGTCAGATAGCGTCCTGCCATATGAGCTCAAGGGTCTCAGCCTTTGACGAATGCACTTAATAGTTTAAAATGCGTGCGTACGTACCACTTCCAAGGATCGTCCAGCTCATCCAAATGCTTGACGAGCTTTTCCATTTCCTTCTTCGACAGAGCTGTGCCAACCATGACAGAGCTTCTGCAAGCCCTGCTGGCGAACATCGCAATCGCCTTGGGAAGCCGAGTGATCACCTTGTCCGCGCCATCCTGTGTCGAAGTCAATTGAGATCCTGCGTAGCGACGAACAGCATTGTTGCCATACATGCCACTACCGTCAGCTCCCGTGCCACCTCCAGCAGACCCATCGGCGTAGTTAATCGCTTCGTCTTCAAAAACGGCGCCACTTCCGGCTCCCAGCATTACACAAAGAGCCGAAACATCTTCCTTGCCAAAATTGACTGCTTTACGCCCGTCACGAGCACCAGAGTGGGGAAGCGCCGTGAGTGACATGCGGTGCCGAGGAGGCTTGTCTTCGTTGTATTGGAAACGGAAACCGTTCTTCTCAAAAATCTCCATGTTGTCCAAAATGCACGTTTCTTCGGAAGGATCCAACTCCAGCGGCATGGGTGCAATCAGCTGTTGATGGTGCATCACAGTAGTTTGCATCAAGCGTTCAAAGTTCGCCCGCTCATCACCTGCGTGACCAGAAAGGCAAAGAAAGACAGAAAGCGTTAGTCGAACTGATTACAACGCAGTTTTGCACATCCAACCAATCGAAAACTTACAAGCATGTTGATCCAAGATCCAAAGGTGATTTTGCTCATCGGAAGCAAGAATGAATCCCAAATTGAACTGTCCAAGAATTCTCATCTTTGCAAAATCACCTTGAGCCAAGGAAACCTTGCTTGTTTCCTTCCCGTCATCATTTTTCTGATCTCGGCGTGCTTCTTGGAGCCGACGTTTTCGTTCCAGCCCACTTCGCCGTTCCAACCTCGCCATTTTCACGACATTTTCTGTGCCGAATGACTCCCAGACAACCGCGCTGGCGCCAGGCGATCGCTCTGATTGTTGAGCAACAAGGTCCGACTCGGGCGACTTCAACTCCTCGCTTTTCGTTTCTGGATCTGTCTTCCTCCGCTTGGAGGCCTTTCTACTATCCTGCCGAGCTGAACCACTGGCTTCTCCGGACGCCTCCTCTGGCGAGACAGCCGGTTGCGTGGCTGTCTTGGAGGGCTCTTTCCCGAAAGCGAATTGTTCCAAGTTTAGGGCTGGAGCATTGTTAGTCCTTCTCGACCGACCAGGGGCTACATGTGGTGTTTGATAGGCTTGCTTGGGACTCACCGAGCTCTTCAGTAGGACATCAATTTCCTTCTCTGGATTGTTTTCGTCTCCCTTATTGAATCGAGACTGTGCGTCCACCCATCGCAACTTGTCACCATCGCTGGCCCCCACCGGCACTGATCCCGCGGCAGCAGATGCTGCAACTTCATTGTTCAGACTTAGCGTGACTCTTCGCGAAGAGCAGGCATCGGTGGGACCAACGTCCTTTTCCTTCTTGGCTGGAACAGGCGAAGGAGGGCCTGTCCGACGCCGTTTTTCAGGAGGCCCTTCTTTCTTGGTCTCTTCTTCATCATCGGAAGGATCCTCAATGCCCTCTGGAATCTGAAAGTTGCGATCCAGGGATGATGGCCGTTCCCACTGTTTGGCTGTGGATATGTCGTGAACGAAGCCACCGCGACGCCGCACACGAGGAGACTCCCCATTGCCTGTTGGTTCTTGCGGCATAGATGCTTTGGCTTTTTTATCGTCTTCGTATAAATCGGCTGCACCACTTGCATTTAGGCGTCGTTGTTCGTTCTGTTCTCGCTTGAATCGACGCATGTACTCCCTTTTCGCAGCTGTTTGACCATCTTCATCTTCATCCTCTCCCTCATTGTCATCTTCATCAACATCCATGTCATGATTTTGTTCGTTCTCTTGTCTCTTGCTGGGTGCATTGGGTATTTGTGCATGCAATTCACGTGCCCGTTGTCGATTGGATTCCTGGATTTTGGCCAAACTCTCCATGTTGTCGATTTTGGGAATGACTTTTTTATGCGGATTGTCGCTAGCTGGGGCAGGTGCCGGGGCAGAAGCTTTAGAAGGTTGACTTGCCGCAGGAGTGAATTTTCCATCGGTTTGACTGGCCCAAAAACTGGTGACGCCGGTTTGTATGGCTTCACAAATGGCGTCCTCATGCGTGAGTAAGACTTGTCTCTTTTCCGGCGACAAATTCACATCGTATTCTTGGTTGGGCAGAGTCAGCGTGAGAATGCAGGAGTATTTCTTTTTGCTGCCCATTGACCGCCAAACGTCGCCTATTGTTCGCGCAACTTTTGGTAGTTCGACGGGACGCCCATTGATGCAAAAGAACTGCTGTCCTGCCTTAACATTGTTGCCGTCTTGGTCCGACGCCGCTTTGGATAGAAAGCCTTCTAGCTTCCAGGATCCTTTCGGACTCGATTCATCCACGGCACTAGCCAAATCAATGGTTACGGGGGCGACACTGGCGAGGAATTTGCTTCCCAAAATTGACGAGATAGTGTCTTCCAGTTTCTTGCTGTTGGCAGTCGTCCCCAGTAAAGTTGTTTCTTTCCGATCAATCACATCCATCAGATTGATGCGGACACCCACACTGAAAATGGCATCTAAGCCGTAGAAACAGGAATTATTTATCTGTGAGCAAGGAGAAACCTCATCATTTTTCCTTCCTTTCCGCCACTTACATGCTTCCATGAGACGCATCAATTTGGATCGATGCTGAGTGATCCTCCGTTCCATGTCTGCCCTTCGAACTGGAAGAGAATTCAGCAATTTGACCACCGCCACGGTGGTCCCTACTTTTCGAGGGACGACAGCGACCGAAGCAGCGTCGAGGGTCCCATCATGTTTGAATTCCATCTTTTGCCCGAGTGGCTCACTTTCGGTTCGAGTGGCTACAATGAGTTTACCTGATAGATTCGCCAAACAAAACAAAGCTTCTCCTCGAAAACCCAACGACGTAGCAGAGCTGTAGATGTCATCAAAGGCGCGAATTTTGCTGGTAGCATGAGCTTGAGCCAAGAAGGGCCGAGACACTGGGGGAACGCCCGTGCCATCGTCCGAAACTTCCAAGATCTCAAGGCCTTGATTGAAGAGTCGGACTGAACAAGAAAGATAGACACGAACAGATGGATGAGATGCTTGAACGAAAAACAGAGCCGCAAACAGTAGCTACCGCCGAGAACTTACTGTTGATGCTCTTGCTGCCAGCGTCGAGCGCATTGTCGAGCAGCTCTTTCACAGCCGACGCCAAATCGGACACGGCCTGCCCCGCAACTATCCGTCGAACCGATTCCTCTTCAATGGGACGGATCATTCCGTCGTCAGCTTTGCCTTGCGATGAGTCTGCCATGGTGATCGATGAAACTTGCTCAGTATTTAGGAGTCCGAGGGCGACACAAAAATTCGGGAGACCAAATGTAGAGCACAAATGTTCCTCGAGACAACTAATGCTTGTCTCCGGCAAGGTCTTGTGTGTTTCAAAGGCAGCGACTGTGCAATGATGGAACCTCTTAGGACCACAAAATGGGACTTGTTACTGCAGACCTCAGCTTTGCACTTGTATGGTACCACTACCGGTACGGCCGTACGATCACACCGAGAAATTTAGTAACAACCGGCAAAAAGATGAGGGCTGTATACGATACAGCCAGTGGCCACCTGCTCGTGATATTTTCCGTACTGCTGAAATAAATGTATTGGAGGACGCGTTCTGCTTGCCGTTTGCTGTGTGCTGCTTCGTCCTTGCTTTCTTACCAAGCTGAGATGCCCGCCATTGAGTGATACTTATACTTTGGATTCGCTGGTTGGATCCCAATCGGCCATGGTCACAGTCCCAGATCGCTCCTGGACGTGAGCTTACCCGCAAAAGGCTATGGACACCTTCCGGTGCACAAATGGGACATTTGAGCCTTGGTTTTAAGTTTATTTTTGTTTGGATCATGCTGGATGGATACCCGGTAGATCTAGATGAAGTTGAATCGAATGCTTCTTTTGAATACAAGCACGGGTACCAGTACCACAAGATGAATACAGTACGGTACCACCAGAGCATCATGGTTGAGTTGAATCTCAGTCTCCCAGAACCCAGAAGAGGCTAGCTAGCTAGGTCCTACCTGGTACTGTATGGAGTAGTATGGAGGATGCCCCCTTGCTTCTGTCTGCTCTTCTCACCGTAGCTTGCTACTAGTAAGCAAGGACTAAACACAAGGACCACATTGTAGCGACGATGGCTCCAGTTTTGGCTCCAGGAATCTTCAATCCGACCGGGCTAGCTAGCAAAGCAAATATGTTGCCAGTCGACTTAGTTATGAACCCAAACCAATGCATCGTTCCGTATGGGAAGAAACCCAGCGCGATGAAATATCTCCGGCAATCCACACTGCAGCTATTGCACTCGGAAAGACTACCAATGCAGTAGAATTACTGAAGCAATCAAGGAAATCACCTGATTATGCTCATCAACTCCTGCAATTAAACCTACAATTTCCGCAAGCAGAATTCTGTACCGGTACTGGTACACCGGTACTGGATGAAGCTCTGCATGACCACATCTTGATCACAGTCATGTGATCACTGTGAGCCAAGTAGAGATTATTTCTAATGATTGAGGACAAGCTGTACCCATCTTATTCCGTTCCTTGAAGTAAAAATGTCAATTGTGAAGTGTCACGCACAGTTGTTCTGATGATATTAGCCAGCTAAGTTTCTAAAGCATCCTGAGGAGCCAGCGGCCACTCTGTCCTGCGGTCAAGCAGCCTTCTAACCAGCGATAAAACTACAATAGCTACCGGTATACTGGTAGCTACGGTAGGAGCAAAGCAAATAGCTTTCCTCCCCAATCCGATACGGTACAGCGTACTGTTTAGTAGACTAATATTACTGGTACCGATTGAGGCAACTGATGAGGCGAGATCTTGCTAACAGTTCTTGATGCAAACTAGAACTCTTTGATGAAGCCGATTGGAAGAATGTTGATTGGTACGGTAGCAGTTTTTGACGTCCGCTTCCAGTAAAATAATACTAGAAGAATGCCTCCCCACCACGCTGCACTACAACCGGGCCTGCCATGTGAAGTGTCATGCGCCAGCTGCCACCCTCACGCTTGTAGATATTCAGCGCCTCCAGCTGACCACCACCCTCTGCCTTTTCTACACAAGTACAAATGGCTGTCAAGCCACATATCTCAATTTGAACTCTCGCTGGCTCAATGGAAAACTTTCCCTTTCCACCAGAAAATATCTGCTTCCAGGATGCCATAACTGCTTCCCTCCCTTCAATGCTCGGTAGGCCTGGATGCACACACCGCACGTCCGATTCCGTGCTCCAAACCGTTTCCATTGCTTCCAAGTCACCATTGGAAAAGGCATCATAAAACTCTAGTTGCGATCTACGAACTCCAAATTCTGCAGCCGTCTTGGCATCACCAATGGCCGTTTTCAAATCGGTGGGATCTTCGTCGGATCCAAGGATGGCCAGTTCAGCTTCCATGATTGGCAACCGAAGTACTGGATCCTGACCACCAGCTGTGTCACTGCTGAAGAGAACAAAGCTTCTTCTTCCTTCGGAGACGACTGATTGACGTGTAGGAATTCGCTGTTCCCATGCTGTCGACCGACCAAAGAAGAAGCACAGCACGACGAATGACAGAAATGAACCTCGATTGAGGACCGTCACATTCGACACCATTTTCCGAGTTCCATCAGCCAAAACCATTCTCTGTTAACTGCTCCTTTGGGAATGGCAACTCAATTCCTTGACCTTCGATCGCTGCTGGACCTTTCCAGTGCTCGGTGAAATAGAAGTCCGAAGTACCGGTTTGTATAAAATATAAATCTGCAACTCTGGAGCGCCCAGCAAAGATCCATCATCCTTCCTACCGATAGGCCGGCAGGGCTGCACAATTCAGGAGACGGGGAGTTGGGCCTGGCACTGGACCTGGTGTATGTGGACTGTCGCATATGGTAGGTCCAAGCAGTGTTTCAGGGTTGACGCCAGGAGCTAGCTCTGCTTTGAGCTTCTACGTTGTACCGGTAGGTCCAGGTTGCGACCAAGAGTGGGGCTTGCTGTTGAGGCTTGGCGTGGGTCAGAAGGAAGTTTTCAGGTGTTGCTATGGGGTGTGGCCAGGTTAGAGGCCAGGACTTGACTTCTTCCGGCGATTGAAACCAAACCAAACCAACCAAACCAAACCAAAATAAAATAAACCATTCCCTTACCCATCAATTTTCACGCGCGAAGTTCAAAATTACCGGGTAGCTGCTTTGCATCTCTCGTTCCCAACTCCCGGAAAGGTCACACTGTGCTCGAGGAATCTGCGGCTGTTGCCTTCTTCCACAAAGATCCCCGAAATTCTTAGTTTCATACATCTACATGTATCTCATCCGGTCAAGCCCGTTTACGATGATTTTTCAATTCCGCTGGCTAGCTAGGGAGAAGTTCCTTCCTGTTGCGCCTCCATTTGTTGTAAACCTTTGTCCCCACAATATTTTTCAAGGCCGAAGATAAACGTTTCCAATGAATTTCACGCGGGATTGCCTTGCTTTTACCTTGCTTTGAACCAGGCAACCGTAGTACCATCCGTTCGACAGCCTCTTTCATTGTTTCGTACAGGAAATGCTCTGACGCCCATTGGACGTCGTCCTGTGCATGAAGAATAAGATGCTCCTCGGCGTCTTCCTCAAACCCTGTCCTTAGTTCCTCAATGGCTAGATACAGAGGCAGACACAATTCCGACCATGGATGAATCTTTTTGTCAATGCTGCCTTCCACATATCGCATGTACTTTTCGATGGCCCCAGCAAAAATGTCATCCCATGGTACAACGTTGTTTGCACGGTCTTTCGAGTCCAGGATCCGATGCTGGATTGCCAAGAGTGACATTGGACTACGAAGCAACCAGCGACCAGCCATGTGGGATCCAATCGTGCTGACTCCCCGACTTTCACCTTTAATGTGGTTTCGGCGGTTCATTTTCTCTGTTTTCAAATCTTGCAACGTCTGAATACCTCCATTGAGAGTTACTCGCAAGGCTGGAAACTCACTTGCAACTTGCTCCACAAAGTCATAATCCAATGGCGGTATAAGGCGGTTTTTGGTTGGACTTAACCCGGACAGTATAGCAGGTCTGGAATGCAGTACAACGTGGGAAATTCCGCCCAGTTGGGCTTGATCAATGTATTCACATAGGGACTGGAAGTGCTCGTCCTTCCACCACTTTTCATCGGGAGAAGATGTCATGGCGAATTCCAAATCATTTATATCGTCAAAAACAGCCGTGCGGCATTTCAAACTGATTGCAGGCATGTGTGTATTGTGGATGTTACTGCTTCGACAGGCATTGCCAATAGCCTCAAAAAGAGTACGCGTCAGGGCTGGCTGTTTCATGAGACTGGCCCCATAATCAGCCCCTCCAGCTTCGATACTGGGGCAACCACAATTGAGGTTTATCTCTCGGAATTGATACCCGGATTGCAGGAGGCCGGACACGCATTTTTCCATTGCGAAAGCATCATTTCCACCTAGTTGCAGTGTCAGTCGATGCCGGTTGTCATGTTGTTTTTCGAGGTCGCCAAACCGTTTCTGTATTGCCAAATCATCTGCGCCGAGCAAGTCTTTTACCTTTTCCATTTCGGTCCATAGGATCGCGTCCGGTGAAAGCAATTGGAAGAGGTGCCGTAACGGGGCATTTGTGTATCCCTGCATCGGCGCAACATGAAACTCATATGACCTGGGAAGTGGCAAGGCTATTGAAGGATCGTTGGATTTCCCAGGCAGCGATCGCCGTTGGCCAGATGCCACAAGGAGCAACCCAAGGAAATGGAACATTGGCAGGGTACAATAGAGAGATCACAAGCAACCAGTCGAAACTATCCTTGACAGGCTCTTTAGACACTGCTGCTTGGGTTGCATGGAGGAAAATGACGTCAGTTGAAAGAGCCCAATTTCACTGTTTCATACGTGGATACTCTCACCAGAATTGAAACAAAGGATGTGGAAACTTGAACGCCACAAAAAACACGTCTGACTAAAGTTGCCTCAACCGACCAGTACGGAGGCCTGATATCGATGGAAGCAGCTCCTTGCATTCACAACTCCCTACCGGTATCCTGTCCTGCAAAAATGTTCTCTATGTATTACTGGTTGATTTTGGCTGTTGTTGCCGCATTGTCATTGTGCTTGGTGCTCCTATTGATCAGTGGCTGTAGCAAGCAGCATGATGATGAGACGGCCGTGGAATTGCTGGCCTTGGAAAAGGGGTTTGCGCGTCTTGTTGGTGGACCCATGACAATGTCCACATTGACGTGGTTCAAAGGTGATTGTAACAAGGGAGTCGTGGAGAGACTGCAACGAAGATCAGAAGAAATATTAAGTGCAAACCCATGGCTAGGAGGTTTGTACTGGTAGCGGCATTCTTGAATGATTGAATGGATCTACATAATCGATCTCTAATCCCCCATTCCCAACTTATTACCGCAGGTCGGATTGTCAGGAGAAGTGGTCGCCTCTCGTTGGTCTTTCGGCCCTATGATCACTTAGATCCAAGCTTGCACGTCATGAGGAACCCAAGGACTGCGAAACCGTTGTCTAAGGACGTACCATACGATGAATTGCAGAGCCATCTACGGAACCTAATAGTGAAAGATGGCCCTAGGCAGGTGCTGTGGAAAGTCTATATTATCCCTTGTTGCAAAAAGCCGACGGAGAGCTTTGCCGTGATGTGTTCAATGTCTCACGCAATTGGCGACGGGCATACCTTCTATCGCAAGTAGACATGGTTGTTACTGGATGCCGACCACTCCGTTCTCATCTAACCGCGTTCCCTTCGTTCTCACCAGGTATCCATAACATGCTGCTAGACCCTGAAGAAGAGGTGGAGGCCCTTGATCCTACACGTATCCTGTCTACCGAGAAACAGCAAGAAGAAATCATGGGAGGTAGAACCGGAGCAAGCATGTGGCAATCATCCGGTTTCATTGCCAATATGGTCTATGGGTTTGACAATGCATTGCTGACATGTAAGAGAAAAAGAAGGGTTGTCTTCCTTGTGGACTCAGATGAGATGGAAGCCGCCAAGAGGCGAGCCATCTCTCCAAACTCCCCCGACGGATCCTTCGTCTCGACGAATGACGTGTTGACAAGTTGGTTCTTGCAGAAAAGTAGATGTAAGCACGGATTCATGGCTGTCAATTTGCGGGGCCGCCTCGACGGACATTCCGAAGCACTTGCTGGAAACTATGAAAATGTCATATTCTACGAGCTTGAAGATTCGGCAACGCCTGGGTTGGTGCGGCAATCCATCATGCCCGGCACAATCGAAGATGACTCATCGGCTCCTTGGCTGCAACGGGTGGTGACAAGAGAAACACCATTGCCGGGATTCTGGGCAATGGCCTCAGGATCTGTTGCCGTAGCCACCAATTGGTCAACTTTTGCAAAACCATGCGCACTCGAGGGATGTCAGGAAGAAATTCACGTCCCAATCCTGAACTTTGGCATTGCGGTCCCCTCAACCCTGGCCATACTCATCATTTTCAGGTCGGGACCGCGTGGGCTGGCGGTACTCGTTGCGGGCACCAACGATAGAATTGCCGATCTAGAAAAAGGAGCGCCGTTTCTGACTCCAGAGTCTCTCGAGTTCTGAACCAGAGCGGCAGCCCCGAGGCGTGGCTGATACCAATGAGGAACCACCAGTTCAGGTAACTTTTGAAAGTACTCGATGCTGTATTAGCCACCTTGCGGATTGAATCAGAATCAATGATTCAATCATTCGAATCATTCAAAGACTAGTAGGGAACCTCCTCTTTTGCCACTGAATACCACTCTAGCTAGACTAGTCTACGCATTCCGTAGTACCGGCTGATGACAGCCATGGCCAATCACACACGCTTGGCATCATGCGAGATACTACTGGGGGGCCCAGCATAAAAGGAAATTTCGCACCAATTTTTTGTTAGACACTGTTAAAGCATGACAATGGCCAAACAAAGGCACCAGGAGCGGCAACAACACTCACCATGACTACTAACATCTTATCGGAGCCTACTGTGGCCATAGCAGCCGGTCTAATCATCGGTTTCCTGGAGGTTAACGATCATGTCAATCGGCATGTCTTCTGTCGTCGTTTCGAAATTCGGAAGTACATGTACCGGATAAACGATCGAATGCTGCAATCGAATGAATCATCACAATCACATCGAATGATTCAATCGAATGATTCGATTCAATCTCAAAATGATCCACGCATCCGAAATTATAAAAAAGTAGCTCACTCTCCTGACGTGGCATCAATTTCCTAAGCCAAATTTGTCATCGAACTCGTTTCCCGTTGCAAGCCAAGGGGGCATTCAAAGGCTGTCACAAATATATTCTTCAAGACTGACAACATGACACATGGAAGCGACGCATCGACGCATCATCTCTTTGTCAGTCCCTTCTGTCTGCTGCGTTGAATCTTTCTACTCCACCATCACAAAACTTGGCGACGATCGAAGATTACTAATCCTCAGTACCGGAACTACTAGCTTTAGGAGTGTGAAGTAGCACTCATTTCATTTCAAGAGATCGACAACTGCAAGCATGGGAATGACGAAACGACAAGCATTTATACTGATGGCGATCATCAGCCGACTATCGGGTACATCAGGTTTTGCTCGAACTTTGGATCCTTCCGTCCCTGGGATACTCTCTTCCACGCTAAGAGAATCAACTGCTCTTGTAAGACATAATGAGATGTTGCGAAGTGACATAGAGTCGGCGTGGAGTGGGTTGCAGAATGCAGCACAAGACAAGCATATTTGTCAGGATGTTCCGCAATCTATCAAAGAGTCGAAGAACGTTTGCACCAAGGAGGGAAACTACTTTGAAGAATATCGGCAAGGGCCACAGGTAGCTCAAATACTGGCATCTTCGACGTCCAGCATCGGGGGGCTTTCTCGTGAAATTCTTCAGAACTCTGTGCTATCATTTATCACTTGCTTGTGTTTACCCAAACTGAGACTGTCTCCTGTTTTGATGACTTTTGTGATCACCTTGTTGAAGCGACAACTGTTCATGGCGAGAACCCATAGCTGGTACGAATAAATAAATAAACAAATAGATGCATGCAGACATACATGTTCTCCCAACTATTTATAACCTATAGGAAACAAAATATGTTGGCAATGTAACATCTGGTGTTCTCGCTGTGCATTTCTACGGTTGCGTTTACAATGGAAGTCAGGTTTCGCAGCAAACATCTCACTCGGAGATGCCTGGCCCTGATTGCATCGCAAATCACAACGGCAACATCTCTGACCGTCGCTGTTGCAGCCCTCTGAAGTCATATGCTGGCAAGCGAAGCACGACGTTGTCGAGAAGAGGGGTACGGTACCTGGTATGCGAGTCAAGCTGCTTGAACTAGACATCAACCGTCATGGGCAGGTCGAGGAAGACGAGCGAGGCCTGCTGCTGGACCAGTTTGTCCTCGGCAGTTGGAGCAGGTGTGACAGTGAGTCCTACATTTGGGCCTGATGCTCGTTTCTCTGCACGCTTTTGAGTTGAGCCTGGTGCTGGCCAAGTCTGGTATTGGTTCAAGGTGCAGGTGCAAGTGCAAGTACGGGTCCTTGTCAGAGGTAGGCCTGGGGTTCGCGAAGCAAGGCTTGGGCGACGATATGTCCTTACGAAAGGCCAGGAGTTAGCCCTGTGCGGTGCCAGCAATACGTGTGTATGCTTATTCAGATGCAGATTTGGGATAGGCGAGGAGCTGTCACTGGTGTTGGGCACTGAGTCAGACAGTATGTTGCCCTGGTGCAGGGTCGAGTGTGAGTTTGAGTCCAGCTTTTTGGGAAGGGAGTGATGGGGTTTGATTTCGGATCTGGTGTGTCCAGAAAGCAACAAGGCTACGAGGAGATGGGTGCTGGGGCCATAATATGTTATTTAGAGTCAGAAGTGGCGCACAAAACAGGTCGAAGTCCAGGTGTAGGGCTTGGTGTCAGGCCAACTGTTGGGTCAAGTGTAGGTCCTGGTGTGGCTTGCTATTTGGCTTGAGCGTGCTAAATTTGGCAGAATGTCAGTCCTGGTGTTGGGCGGAGAGCCATCCAGGAGTTGATCTTAGCCTCCTCGTGTTGGGCCAGAAGTCATCAGCCGACAACCTGTCCATGTTGTGTTTGATCACAAATTGGATCTATTGTGACAGTGGCCCGTGGCGGTGTACTGGTACAAGCAACGGTGCTCCACAAGTTGTAGAGCATTTCCTCAAATCCAATTCAAGCCAAAAATGTTGTCAAAATTGCCTGCGACCTTCGCCACTTGCAACCGCGTCGCGCACCACTTTTTCCGATGCAACGGCAAATTCCAACTCACGAGGATGGGGACAGGAGCATCGGTGCACAAACCCACATTACTACTTCGAACCAAGATCCTTCCCATGACAATGCAGGCATTCAAGAGGAGACGGGAAGACCCAGCTTCCTCGGGGGTCTATCTAAAGCTGTTGCTTGTGATCTTGTCAACCGTTTTTCTTGAGAGACAAATCGGATTGGCATCACAGGCTACCCAACGGGGCCTTTCAGCAAAGCAAACCCTCGATTCTCCTTCGATTTCATCCCTTCCATTGGATAAGGGCAGAAGAGGAAAACTGATCAATCGCCACGACTATGTTGCAGAAAATCAACCTAAAGATCAACAAGATCCAAGTTTGATATTCCGAGAGCCATACCGGTACGTTCGACCGCCACGACCGTCCATCAGCCAAGGCGAACGTTTTGCAAACTACAAATCGAGATATCATTACACACCACCCAGTAAAAGACAGTCAGGGCAACTAGCACCCGAGTGTGGAAATGGGCCCCACTTTTCAAACTTTTTCAAACTTCCATACACTCTGCGAAGTCATTTGCACGAGGACTGGACGATTCATCGAGTCTTTTTCCAGAACAAGATGCCTGACAATGGAACTTATGTGGAGCTAGGCGCGTTCGATGGTTCCACAGACAGCAACACAAGGTTTTTTGACAGGTGTCTTGGCTGGAAGGGACTTCTCATAGAGGGAAACCTAGCATCATTTGACAAAATGAAAGAGGCGCGTCCGAGCGCCCACAAAATGAGCTTTGCACCCACTTGCTCGGCAGAGTATGAAATGGTGAACAAATCGGTTGAATTCTACAAATACCCCCTGACGAATTCTGGGCAAAAAGGCAAAGCCATTATTACGTATGAGGGAAAGCCTACAGTCCCGGTACCATGTGGTCCGCTGGGTCCAGTGTTGGAAGATATGTTTCCGGGCGGACAACGCATTAACTTCTTTTCGTTGGACGTGGAAGGATCCGAAGCCCTGGTTTTGAGAACCATTGACTTTGAACGAGTTCACATTGACGTGTTGATGGTGGAAGTTGAGAATGCCCATTGCCTCGACGACAACTGTGCCGTGCGGCAAGAGGTTCGCTCCATTATGGAACAAGTTGGCTACAAACGATACGAACGCATAGTGCGGGCTTCTGATGTTTACGTGCGACGTGGATCTGAGTTTGAGCTGACTAACAAAACCTCTGCTTCATAGTGCACCAATTCATACCTCATGTGCAAGTTGATCACCAGCATGTAAGTCTGAGGCGAAGTACATGTAGGGCTTTTCAGCTTTCTTTTAAAAACTTAAACTATGCTGACAATCGGGGGCAACTATTATGCTTGGACAAGAGCCGCCTCGTAATCCCTGCCACTTGGCCTGCCATACCGCCTTAGCCACCAAACCCTTCTGCTCTTATGAGCTAGTCATTTCGTCAGCAAAGGACGGGATCAAAAGGTCGTACCTGGTACTAGTAAAGGACTTGAAAACAGGAAATCCTAACTGACACCAGTGAATCGAATCCATGGGCAGCATGGAACAAGGTTCTCAGATAGCCTTGGCAGATATCCACCCATGTTTGTGGGACTACTAGACTGGAAATAGGAGCATTGTCGAGTTAAACGAAGAGCCTGGTTTCAGGGTCTCTTCTCTGAAAATGATATCCCGAAATGTACTCAAGGAAGAAGCAATTAACTGTTGTTCCATGAACCTCGTGAGCAGTTTGGAATTGCGAAAGACAGACGACACCAGCCTTGGAGGAACAAAGGTCATGACCATGACCATGCGGCATGCTTTCCCGTTTTCGATCGGATCAAAAGTGACTTGCCCAAAATTTTTGAGGCCCGAAACAGACTCCCATTCAATGAGAAAAGGTCGATCTCCACGGGTAGCTATCGAGATCCAGGAATAGGAGACTCCCAGAACTTTGAGAGTCCATTTGCTTCTCGTGGAAGCATCGTCTATGAATTCCACGGAATGCAACCAAGGGGACCATTCGGGTTGTCGGGTAAGATTGGAAAACGCATCGTAAGCCACTTCGGCCGAGAACGGCAACTCGGCTTCACTGGACACGGAGAGTGCCCTTGGAGGCAGACTCTTGGTTGTTTCTACCGACGAACATTCTGCAAAACATTCTTCCAGTCGGTCTCTTTCTGTAGGTTCGTGCAATTCCAATTCTGGATCTACCAGTGACTTTCCAGACAGCAATTTAGCACTTCTTGTTGTCGCTTGTCGATGAGGAGCAATCCATGATGGGTGCGAGAAAGCTCGCGAAGTCGAAAAAAACAGCAGCAGTGTTGCGGCTACACGGAGAGACATGGTGGTGATACAGTACGGTAGCTAGCGGACCACCTTTACGCTAACTTTAATGACACAATCAACTGCTTGTTCCCTCCCGGGTGATCAATCAGCATGTTGGGTACCAGTAATAGTGATAATAAGAGGCTGTGGTAGAGATTTCTTTCATTGTGATTCATTCGATTCAGCTTCAACATGCAACCTGTTGGTTCCTGGGTCTGCGGCGATCTGACGCACCTCTGTCGAAGACCACCCCTGGTGAGTATTTACGAATCTGCTGGCTTCAATGTCGATGTCGGAACTGCCGTCGATGCCGCGCGGACGAAGAGACCAAGAACGGACAGCTCACGGATTAGCTGGATCACAACCGAAACCAACCACTGAAACCTTGCCAGTCCTGTTGTCCTGTCAACATGCGCATTCAAGTTCAAGCGCTAGCTAGCTGGCTAGAGGTGATTGTCTGTGGCTTGTCTCGCTACTAGCTAATAGTCTGACGTAAAATGTAGTAGGGGCCAGAGAAGGAACAGGAAAAAGAAGAGGTCATACTGTCATACTACACCAGCAGGAAGAAACGAGGAAGTATTCTACGAGCAAGCGAGGTGCCGAATGAGCTCGAGGCTGCTTCATCTGTACCGGTACCACGTACTCGGAGGCCAGGTCACACTGTGTTATACTGATCAGAATTGAATGCACCTGGTGATGTTCAATGTTTCTAAAAAAGGTCAGTTGCTTCGAGGAGGTCGCTGGCCAGCAAGAGCCAGCTTCATGTTCCCCGTTCCACGTAGTAGCTACCGTTGTAGCCTGTTCTGGCTTGCTAGTACCGTAGCAGACGCCTCGCACTGCGGCGGGGGTGTTCCTACCCTCTTTGTCAAACCCTCGCTGAAACATTGTTAATTCATAGTCATTTGCAAGGATGTGTTTGAAAACAATGGAACGAAAGCCAAATATCCATGGTAAAGAGTTCTTCACAGCATAAAACATACATGAAACCAAAGCTCTTTTCCTGTGACAGGCCCCTGAAGACTGGGAACAAAAAGAAAGATTTCCCTTGCTTGAAGACTGCTCTGCGAATGCGAAGGAAAGTGATTCGATCAAAAATCAACAGAGACCAACAAGGTGCCGACCAGAAGTACCAATCACTCTGTCGCCCCCAGCAACCAGCAGTGGCCCAGCGGAGATCTGGCAACAAAAAACAGGATCACACAATCGAAACACGCAAGAGACCTACCACTCGGTTTGTTGATTGAGTGGTTGCTACTTCACGGGAAACAAGCGACAATGGATCCCCAAGCAGAGACGAATGAGCAAGACAGTGCGCCTCATCATCCCGAGGAAGTCTTTTGCCCTCCAGAACCAGGAGACCAACAGCCTGGCATTGAACAACAGTGGAGGGATCAATTTTGTTCCGACAAGGTGGACTGTGATGATGATGACGACGACGACGACGATGACGATCACTGGGCTGTCAACAATCCCTTTGAGCCCCTTGTAGAGATGCAACGGAACAGGAACAGGAACAGGAACATCAACCCACCAGAGGATCCCTTGCTTGATGAGGAAGATTCTGTTGCACCACACATTGTGCCATCGGGCCCCCACGATCCCCTTCGTATGACACTCTCCACCGAAGAAAGACGTTGGGCAAGGTTTGTCAAGAAATGCATTGAAGAAACACCTGATCTGGATCCCATGTCAGATTTCTGGTATGCACAGATATCATTGCTAGATGACGATGCAGATGAAGTTTTGGCCAGGGTGTACAAGCTGCAGGTCTTCCAAAAGGAGTACAAGATTATCGAGTCATTGGGTCAAGCACAACAGATTCTTCGCAAATTCATAGATCTGTTTCCAGGGTACTTGCTAGCACTGGAATATTATCCCCCCGAAGGCAACTATGTACTCACCTTGGACCTTGCAAGATTATACACAAGTGTCCTGGACACCCACAAGGATGGATTTGAAATATTTCTGAAGGCAATGTACTACATATATCATGCCATGGCTCCAGACCTGTTGGCCGTCAGAGAAGGTGCCTGGGGAATCATTGAATGTGAAGGCTTTGATTGGAAAAAGGTGCGTTCATTGATTTGATGAGATGCCATTTGTCATGGGATGGGAATAATGTTTGCTCAACCTTGGTTATTGATGTGACCTTTCTGCTTTTTCCATTTTACAGAATTTTGGCTTGGGGATTCTGAGACCTTTCTGGGGAGAACTTTTGACAGCCTATCCGATTCAATTTGTGAAAGTCAAAAACTTCAATACTGGGTTCTTCGTGCATTCCTTGGTGTCCATGAGTAGGAGGTTTCTTCCCTTTGAACTTCACAGTAAGATTGAAGTGGGTCTGACATGTGAGTTGGGTAGGCTGGATAGACTCTACCTGACACCTAATTTGCAAGCAGCCAATGAGCGATTCATGACACATGCCACAGAAGCTCTCAAGAAACGCTATGCCAATGAGGCCAGTTTTTCTCTGTAGCTGGTTCCATCTTAAAACAATGTTGTTGTGTACTACAGTTTTAATGATATGATGCCAGGTACCAGTATGGTACCAGCACCTCCCGACACTACCAGTACACTGTGCACCATTGGTTGGGAGTCTTGCATGGATCCAGTCCGGCCTGATCATCAACCAGAAGGTCCTCAGTTTGTTGCCCTGATCCCCAGCACTACCAGGTAGCTAGCTAGTCACACCCCCCCCCCCCCTCTTATTTGCCTGGGGGTGGAGAAATCCTTTGCTCATCGTTGCTTAAGGTTTTTGGCGAGGCATCCATTGCTTACCACTGCCAACTGCTGCCTGCCGCTATCTTTACCACTGTTTACCACTATCTTTACCGCTGTTTACCACTACCTCTACCACTGTTTACCGCCATCTTTACCACTGCTTTCTTAACCGCGCCGACCCGCACAGTAACGGCACTCGGACAAGCACTAGCTAGCTGGTACAGTACCAGGAATGCCGTACATCGTACGGCTGCACACGTCTCGTTCTGTGGTTCCGTGGCCACATCTGTGACAGACGACAGACCCCACGAAACCTCTGCGCCACGGCACAGCCGAAACGGCATAAACTTTGCACCACCTCCAGTGCCGAGCGCAAGGGGATGGGCAAATCTCACTATCCCTGTACAGTCTGCCCTCTCTAATATATATAAGGGGGGAAGTGGATCTCAGTAAATATAACAGTGACACTAAATATAGTACGTTCTGGAGGCTAGCCACTAGTGAAAAACGAATGGATAGAGCCGTCACTTTGCGTTCAGTAGCGCCGTCATGTTGGTCTAGGTCGGATTGGATCCTTTGGTATGGTTTGTGTGAAATTGTTTGGCAGTCACCTGAATTGTTTTTGCTCGTCAAAACCATCCTTCGAAAAATGCACGTAAACACCAGGGCTTGGGCTGGCACCGACGAGACAGCCTGGAGAGGTGCGGCAGAGATACCGCAGAGGTACCCAGAATGACACCTCCATTGGATCGATATCGGCATTTGACATGCTCTCGGTCAAATTGAAAAGGTTGGAATGGATTGTACGACGTTGTTGGCTGCTCGAAAGATTTGTTCCTTCATTCACGGATACCCGGGACTGGGGGGGGCCTCGAGATTTAATAATTATAACAGCGACAATAAATACAGATTATAATTATTACAGCGGGCAGACTGTAATTCTCTCTTT
>CAICTM010000190.1:0-95007 GCA_903772945.1 Seminavis robusta
CGTGCCCATTTGGAAGAGCAGCTGGTACAGCTCACAGGAGACAAGGAGAATATTCTTCAAAAGGGGCAGTCGGGAAGTTACAACAAAGAATTCTTTTTGGGACATTGCTCGGAAGATCAATCTAAAGGATATCTGCGGTTGGCTGGAGGAGCACCTGAAACCATCAAGAGAATACCAGAGCTGTACAAGTAGTAGCAGAGATCTCTCCACTGCCAAGTGGCATTGGTCCAAATTGCTTCTAACCGGAACTGGTCACCTCTCTTTGGACGGGGTCCCTATTACGATGGGGTTAGGCCAGTCATCGCCACTGGTGAAGGGGAACAATGCCTGTGACAGCGATTTGGGGTGGCTCGTATCATCTGTAGTAGTAGTTCTTTTTGCAGATTCATCCCTTGGCCACTTTGATGTAGGATATCTACGCAGCAAAACCAAATCTGGAGCTCTTTCCAAATCTACATGTAGCATCGATGAGGAATCGAATCTAGATCTCAGGCGGGGGCATTCCATTTTGTATCTTTCATCAATCATGCAATGTTATGTACCCTATTACTTTATGAACTGGCTTCAGCCGCTTGTTAATTTCTATGCTACTTTTTGCTTGGTGCTTGCCCCAATAGTAAAGCTAGCGTGCAATCCTCTTGTCATATACGAGAGGCCGACACCACATGCAAGAAGGGCGAGGGATGTCATTGGGAGGCCTACAACAACCTCCATCAAGGCAAACAGGGCAAGGACCACAACTGTTGCAATCAGGAACGGGATCTGAACAAGGATGTTTTGAGATTGTCCCCACTCTGCAAACTGGAATCCAAAGGCGGCATACTGGGAGAGTCCGTTCTCATTGACACTCTGGCAAAACTGCGTGGACGTCGTCGAACATAACAAGCGGAATGGTGCCATCCAAAGATGCGAAAGAGCATGATGGGAGAGGACTTTGGGGAGGAATGATAATTCGACATACTCTGCGGCGTTGTCCTGCAGGGAGATGTAGTTGGAAGCCAGAATATTGTCGACTACAATCGTGCCGCTCTTTGTCAGAGGAGCGTAGATTCCTTTCTTTTGTGTTTCACGGATCTTGGTCACTTTCAATGGTTCATTGTTCTTGCCAAGCAGGCTGTCTCCCACTTGAATGGAGTCTGCTCTGACTGGATTGCTCTTTCCATGGACGTATACCATGTGGTTGCCAGTCATTTGGAGTGCACGCTTGCTGGACTCCACAAAGAGCTCCACAAATGTTGCCAGGATATTGTCGTGATGATGTCCAAAGGCATAGACGGTCTCGAATTGATTGTCGGATGTCAGAACTTTGTCGCCCACCTCCAGTTGCTTCATTTGGATTTGCCCCTTGTCTTGGACTTGTACTTGAGTATCTCCCGAAAAGCACAATCGAAAGTCTGTTGTAGTAGTTCCACCACCGCCGCCTCCAGATGGAACACCCGCGTTGCCACTAGAGTCACAGGAACATCCACCTGGAGGGTTGGCAGACATACAACAGACCCAGTTGTCAATCCATTCTGCAGCCGCGCTGACTTTGGCATTGACACCAGGATAATCCGGTTCCGCACAACTGAGGGGATGAGAAAGAAGCAGATAAGAGAGAGAAAACTGAATGAGCTGGAAATGGTTGCGATCGATCAGACATCATGTAAAGACTAGGCAACTGCATGACTTACCCAATACCCCAACTGACCACGCCCACAAGCGTATCACCAATGACGAGAGGACCACCCGAGTCTCCCTGACACGAGTCCTTGCCGCCCCCTTCCACACCGGCACAAAACATGGAATCTTCGTCAATGGAGCCTCCGTAGTCGTCATTGCACTGGTCATGGTCGATATGGTTGATGGTGACCTCCAATAGCTCGCCGGGAGAAGATCCACCGTAGGATGTCCTTCCGTATCCCATGACGGTCATGGATTGACCGCCCGACGGAGTTCCGCTGTTGCTATTGATGGATGCCGTGCGAAGGTCGGGGAATGATTGGCTCAACTGAATGACCATAAAGTCGTACTCAAACGATCGAGAGTCCCAGCTTGGATGAACGACTTTATTGTTGTATCCAACTTCCGTCCTATCGGGTCCAACTTTTGCTTCAAAGCCGTTAGAATCACAGTGGGCTGCGCTCACGACAATGTCTTCGTGGACCTAGAGGATTGAAGAGAAGAGGAAGAAACAAAAGAGTGTTAGCCGTCTATTCCATATCTAATCGTGAAAGTGAAGTACTGTCGAGTCTCTCTACTACTCACCAAGGTCCCACCACAGCCCATGGTCAAGGAAACAAAGTAAGGGTAGTCCGAGTGGGACGCAGGGGTTCCACCCACAATGTTGGTGACCTGAGCCGAGCAATTGTCCATCACTGCAGTGGCAAGGACCGCCGTCAAAATATTCCTGGCAATGCGAAACATGTTGTTCTTTGTTTGTTGATGGGATTTTACTTTCTCAAGTTTGTATATTGTGAGAGGCTTATCCTTTTCGTTTTGTACAGACGCATGATCGATAGTCTTGCCTGTGAGACTGTGAACGGACCGAGAAAGTGGCCCAGTCATCCTTGTCACCGTGGATGGCCTTTTTGGTGGCTCAGATGCCCAGCCAGCCCATATAGCCTGCGAGTAGTGGTCATGCCGTGTCCACCCTCGGGCTTCCAGTTTTTTCATTCGGAGCCAGCATGATAGACCATGTCATTTGCTTGGTTGGCGTTGTCGTTGTTGGTCGGTGGGTTTGTTGCATGGAGACTTGTATTTGAAGGGTGGGGTGAACTCCCCGGACTGTTTCTTAGGCTTTGGCAGGACTGCGTGACCAGTCTGCGAGAAAAATTGAATGTGCCAACACCAAATCGGAGTTGTTCCCCGGTACCAGTACCGTACGGTACGTACTGGTACGTACAGTCTACTGGTAGTACTGTACCTCACCGATCACACAAGGCACCCGAACATCAGAAGCTTTCTTATTGCGAGCTCTATTACTTTTATTGCGTCTTTACTTCTCCTTGTTGTTCGTTAAATAAAAATGGTGTAGTGTCGTTGAAAGAATAGCCACCGAACATGCTTAGAAGAACGCGTTCATGGTTGGTAAGACTTACAGTCCACTGGGATGACAGTGGATGACTCAGTCGCGCACTACGAAATTCACACGATCCATCCATGTCTTCCAGATCGGCTTTTGGCCATGCACATGGGTACGGTAGTCTACATGTCTATATCGTGGCTGAGTTGTAAACCAGGGACGCAGCCAAAGACGCTGCTTTGCTACCATTATGCTTGGTTGTCCTTGGCTTCTGGTTTAGCGATTTGACAACTGGGGTAGACCACTTCAAATTTACGCCAATCCAGTCACCCTTTGCTTGATCCACGACAACGAAAAAAATAAAATGTGATTCGCATCCTTCTAAAGGCACGGATTCATTTGTTCGAGTCTCGTCCATGACCATGAGGACCAGCTAGCTACTAGGTACTCACTTGCACTCCATGTGTATTGGCTTTGCTTGTTTGGAAAGCACGTGTGAGCCAACAGACAGGACCTTCAAACTGGGACTACAGCTAGTAATATCCTCCTGGTGTACACCACAGAACGAGGGGTTACGGGGAAGTCTATCCTCTCTCCAAGCAAGCCTCCACATGGATGAATGATTGATTCGATTCAATCTTCAATTCAAAGATTGCATGCACCGGTACCGGTATGCTCTCCCAGCCCATCAGGAATACCCGACATACGATTTTAGCAAAAAGTGCCCCGCCTGCTAAAGACTTTCGTCAAGTTGCAATTGCGTTGGAATACCTGCACCGACCCGCTAAAAGACATTCGATTCGTCTTGTTGGTCGTCGACGAGAGCATCTCCTGGGACAGTCTTGTAAGCTAATTTAGCCCCAGGAGAATGGCAGGCACGCACGGCTTGGTTTCCTTCAGTGGCATGAATCGAACCGAACCGAATCGAATCTGAATCGATCAACCTTGTTCGTGGCACCGATGTCGGAGAGGAGATCCCCGAAGCTTCCGTTCCTCCGAGCCTTCGAACTGGGCCATTCAAAAACATGATGCATGCAATGGTTCACACCTTGACTACAGTAGTTTATAATATTATTTTTGATTCATTCATTCCTTGTAACACTACCTACACATGGTACTTGCCATCAATGTTCCGCGCATATCCAGCACCAGGGATACCAAACAGAACGCGACTGCTGAGGACACCATCCAACAAGGTCAACTCCTTTTGCAGATCTCTCAGGTCGACTTTCAAGTCACTGACAGATGCAGGATCAAAGTCGAGCACATTGTAGGCAATATCTCCTCGTGATTTGTTGATTTGTTGTAGAATGTTGATGCCCGCATTGGCAAACGCTGTTGCAATTTTGGATACCATTCCTGGAACGTTTTTATTGACCACAGTGACACGCATGGCATGGTCACGTCTCTCTGCGAGCTCGGTGGTGGGGAAGTTGACCGAGTTTCGAATTGTTCCATGCTCGATAAAGTCTCGAATGGTCTCGGCAGCCATGGCAGCCTACCGTAGTAGACGACGGGGAAAAGTAAGATCAACACGACAGCATGAGCCACAAAGCACATAATAACACACAATAGGAAGAACGTTGCAGCACTGTATATGTACTGTACTCACGGCTTGATCTTCGGCTTCCGACGTTGACGCCCCCAAATGCGGGATGATGATTGCGTTCTTGTGATCCCACAGTTCATCGTCCGGAAAGTCAGACACGTATCGTCCATCGGAATTATCCAAGTGGTCCTTCATGGCTTGGGAGTCTACTAGTTCTCCTCTTGCAAAGTTCAATACGACGGCACCCGGTTTGAGATGCCGTACGACATCCGCTCCAATGATTCCGTGAGTTCCACCGTCTCCTTTGATGTAGGGAATGTTGAGTGATACGTAATCCGCATCGGCAATGGCCGAGGTGATGGAGTCCATCAATTCTAGTCCCTGTGGCAAGAACAGTGCGGACTGAACGGAAAGGCCGGGATCGTACCCTTTGACGACCATTCCAAGCCCGGCAGCGTCTCTCGCTGTCAGTGCACCAATATGTCCCAATCCAATCACGGCCATGGTTTTTCCTTTGATTTCTCGTCCTCCAAACATGGCTTTATCCTTTTCTACACGCTCTCTTGCCACTCCTTGTTCTCCCAAGTCTCTCATGTGGTTGATTCCATCGGTGATTCTTCGGCTACCAAGAAAGAGTCCGCAAAGAATGAGCTCCTTGACAGCATTGGCGTTGGCTCCTGGAGTATTGAAGACTGGTATTCCAAATTCTGTCATTCGAGCTACTGGAATGCTATGCTTGAAATGAACAAAGGCTTTTAGATGAGTGGAGAAGGATCCATGATTTGCAGTACGGGGGAATAAAAACATCCACCATCGTATCATCCAGGCATAGACTTACTTATTTGTTCCCGCGCCACATCGAGCAATCGCCCTCACAGACACGTCTACTTCGTCCTCTTTCAGCTTGTGTGACCGTATCAGTAGAGCTTGTGCTGGTCCGGATGCAAATTCGGCAGGAGACACATCGTACATTTCTTGCGGGAATTTCGCCAAGCCCTTGGTCGAGATCTTATTGTATGTTTGGATACTATACTTGCCCCTCTTGGTAAAGTCTTCCCAGTCTTCCGTCTTCCAACGATCCGTGTCCATGCTGCTCAAGAACAGTCGTTGTTGTTGTTGTGTACCAGCAAGGCATCTTGCTTTCACTGCTCTCGCGAGCACCGATGGTATTATCGTAACTTTCCTCATGTTCATCATCATCGTGGTCGATTGATGGGTGTTTGTTGGATGGTGTCAACAAAGATGAATGCCGTGGGTGAGCGCAAAAACTTCGCGCAATATTTAGGGTTAAGGCTCTGTGGTATTTGGTGGCCGTTCTTTCCCAACAGCTACAGCAGCACTCACTTCCACGCTAACTACCGCGAGGTACAAACAACCACAATAACAACAAGCCAGAAGACAAGGAAGAAGGAACAATGATCAAGGCATTTATGACAATCAAGCATGGTCTGGATGAGCTGGGGACACTGCATTTGGAACTCTTTGATGATGTTGTACCGTTGACAGTGAAGAATTTCGTGGCTCTGTTGAAAGGACAGGGCCGACTGACGTATCGCCATTCCATCAGTCATCGTCTCATTCCTGGTTTCATGGCACAGTTTGGAGATTTTACACACGGCGATGGAACGGGTGGAGAAAGCATCTATGGAGAAACGTTTGACGATGAGAATTTTATTCTCAAGCACGAAACCAAGGGGACCTTGAGCATGGCCAATTCTGGCAAGAATACCAATGGATCCCAGTTCTTTGTCACATTCCGCAAGACACCACATTTGGATGGCAAGCATGTAGTGTTCGGGCGTGTGGATCTGAGGCAGAGCAGTCAACTGTTGAGAAAATTAGAGCAAGTCAAGACTGATTCGGGGGATGCGCCTCTGAAACCTGTCATTGTTGTGGACTGTGGTGTGACGGAACCAGAGGAAGCACCGAACCAAGACGAAACGGACACCCCACAAGAAGCTGCAGCACCGCTAGAAGACCAAGACGATGTAGTGGAAGAGGAACCAGAGGAGGAGGAGGAGGAAGGAAATCTGTCCAAATCCCAAGCCATCAAGAATAGACTCCGGAAATTGAAAATGAAAATGAACCAAGCACGCCAATTGAATCACAGAGCGCTCAAAGCAGAAGGAGAATCCATGATAAACAAGGGAGGGGGGGCATCCCAGCAGAAAAGGGGAAAGAAATTAGATCCAGAAGCGGCTAGTTTAGTGGAACCAGCAGCTTCGTCCATGGTATGTACTGTGCTCGCAAATTGGGTGCCTGTTTGTTTGGTTTGCGTGTTTCTAATATAATCAATTATTGCCGCCAACAAAACAGGCAAGTGCTGAACGAAGGGCTGAGAAAAAGCAGGCGGAACAGTACTCTTTCAGGGATTATGTCAATATTGAGGGACAGAATAGGCACTACGAACGCAACGTCAAAAGCATTCCACGACAACTCAATGCAGCCGAAGAGACTGCTGCTAGCAGAACAGAGACATATGATGCCATGATGGATTCCACAAACCCAGAGAAAGAGCGAGAAGGTGCCCGTCGATTAGCCACTGAGATGCACCGAAGAATTGAAAAGCAGAGCAAACGAAAGGATCGTGAAGACTTTGAGGAATCCGATGTCACGTACATTAGCAAAAGGTGCGACATGATTGTTGGTTTCTTTTATTGTTGTGTTGTGTTGGTTCCAGTGCTCATGGTTCTATTTATTTGTCGTAATTTTGATTGGGGGAACTGAAAACAGGAACAAGAGGTTCAATGAGAAGATCAGTCGCAACTACGATCGTGCTACTGCAGAAATCAAACAGAGCTTGGAACGGGGTACTGCGTTGTAATGTTTGCCCCGTCCAGTTGTGGTGATGGTACAGTACTGTACGCTGATTTATGCGAGTGCTCGACTTGCCGATGGCAAAAGCTGTGATTGGCTTTGTAGGCTTGTTGGTTTGGATGATTGCTGAATCGATGTCTCAATTTGCCACCTCAAAATATCTGGGGAGGGCCTTGACAGTCGTTTTGTTGGCTCTTGGGGAAGACTTCATTGTACAACTGTAGCTGTCCCGGGCACGAAGAACTCAACAATTCAAGCCTATCTGAAGATTACGCTTTAATCACCATTCGCTGAGGACAGGCCGATTCTGCAATCAGTGTATTATTATTTAGTTCTGTTGGACCTGCTGTTCCATATTTAAGTTCGTTTTGATGAGGGCGGAAGCGGCGGAATCTTTTCGTAAACTCTACAAAACGAGACTAGCTAGCAAGGGGGTGGACAAAAACCTGTCGATGGGCTCCGTTTTAATAATGTTTCGTGATCTCGTCGCGCGAAAACACCAATGAGGACCAGCTAGGTATTCACTGGCACTCCCTGCAACATGGATGCATTGACTTTGAAAACACGAGCCAACAAACTGGGCCCTACCGGTACGTGCCTCTGTGTCCCTTCAAGGATCCAGATCCAAATTAAATGTGTCACGGTAGGTGCATTCGCAATCGGAAGATCCGGACTCCGAGCTAGCTAGCTCACCTTACATTCAAGAGCATCATTGAAGCCTTCAACAATCCTTCATGCTTCATCGCATCGCACCACGAGCTTGGACTCGACTCGACTCGATGTCCGTACCGTGCCGTTGCACTGAACGTGCGTTTCCCCGGATCAAATGGTGGCTTCAATCGTTTTTTCCGTGTCCCAAAAGGAGTTTTTGTAGTTGGAAGACTTTTAAAATTATGAAAATTCAATCAAATTAGACTCTAGCTACCGCTAGCTAGACCTACCGGTACACAACGTTCGTTTCGACCTCGAAACGATGAAACACGAAACGGACACAAATCCAAAACTTAATTATTAGAAACATGAAATCCAATCTCCAAAAGCTCTTTTGGGACACGGTATGACCTTGGTCACACAAAAGATCTTTGGGCAAAAGAAAAGGAAAATTGTTGACAGTGGCCAAAGGAAGGTACTACTGTAGGAAGCCGCTATCAGTTGGTAACGATGTCAACAAATTTGGTGCACGAAGAAGACCCAGGAGGAGAGGCATATCTTCAGTTCCTGACTTAACGATTTGAAACCATAGTTGCTCGCATTCTTCTCTTGTTCTTGAGTAGGGTAGCCCAAGCTTCAGTTCTTGTCTTGTTCTGAGAAACGCCGACCATGTTGTTGATGAGAGCCTTGACTCTCGTTTCCATTGTGGTTTCCACCATTGCCAGCAGTGGCCCACCCAAGGAGCACTTGCGCAGCACCCGTGCCTTGGAGGAAATCCATCCTTGTGAACTTCCACCGAATGAAGCATTCGTGCTCCTCAAGAATGGCTCAACACCAATTCTGAGCCCCTCGTATGTCGAGAACTGCCTTGACGCGATTGAGGTCAATAGCACGCTCATGTTGCTGCATCTAGAAGCCATTCGCACAAACTTCAGGGAGTATTACTGTTTCTACAACATTGTGAATGATCCAGCCAACAGTACCCCGGCTAGTTATCAGCCCGAGCTCGGATACACCCTCTTCTCGGGGCCGGAAGAAGGTCAAGTTAGGCTAGACGATGAACTCCTTGCGCTGGCAGCGAGCATCGAGCAAAATGGGGCCACTGTCTCTACTCTTTGGGACCTTCAACTAATCTTCTCCAAGCTCTTTGACGCCCATGTGGGGATTCCAAGCGTGGACTTCGAGTACACCACCTATGCCAGTCTGATTATCCCGGGGAGATACGTTGAAGGAGAAGAGCCTTCAGAACCCACCTTTTCAGTGCAGTACAGCGACGGCGGAGAGTTGGAATTCCATGTTCACTTTGCATCAGAGGATGGAAGTGTTGAAACCCAGATGGTGGAAACCATCAACGATGTTTCGCCATATGAATTCTTTCTTTCCTTGGCAAGCAGTGCTGCATTGACCGTAACACCGTACCAGTCACCGGGTGCAAGGTTGAATGCACTCTTCAGGGTCTATTCCTTTTCAACGAATGTGATGACGTTTGATAGTATGCATGTCAGACCTTCTTTGATCCCTGAGAGCTTTCCTGTCACCTATGCCTCTGGCGAATCTGAAACCTTCTACCATGGCATTCTTTTCTACAGTGGCAATGAGTATGCCTACTTCAATCTAACTGAAGTCCCCACTCTTGACGCGCCTGGAGCCGTGTGGCAAGCATTTGAAAGTGCTGTCAATTTTCTGGATGAGAATGTCACCGCACCTGAACTGACTCCTCCAGAGGATCCATCGTCTGTGGTAAAGAAGCTGTCAACGACGCAACCTAAAGCAAAAAGTGCCCTGGAAGAGTACGAATTTGATGAATACTTCTATTATGGAGGTGCTCTCATGGCTGCCACAAAGGTGGAGGAGGACTATGCAATTCTCAAACTTCAAGATTTCAGTCTCATTTTCAACGATGGTGTACCAGATACAATTGGTGAAGAGGGCGACTGGGAAGGACTTGCCATCCCTGATCTTTGGTCCAATTTCACTGCGTCTGCAAAGGCGAAGGGAGTCAAGAAGGCCATTATCGACATTAGTGCCAACGGTGGCGGTACTGCTATTTCGGGCACACTGCTGGCCCTTTCCATGTATCCTTTCACATCCTTTGATCTGGTTGATGAACAAGTGAGTCAATCAAATCTCTTCTTTTAGATGCTTCCCACATTGTACTCGTTCCCTCACAGTTGCTCCTTAGTATGATCAAAACTACAATGATGTGATGTTCATCTACAATGCAACAATTGGTGTACTTGTAGATGCCCTGATACTTGACTTGGCCAATTCAACCGATACTGAGATGCAAGACTATCTCGAGACTCTCCCAGAGAACTTTTCGCAGCAACTTGAGGGTGTGACGACCGCTTTGCTTGTATTCTGTTGCTCTGGTGAAGACCCCGTAACTTGCGCGGAAAATGACAGCTGTAAACCTTTGTTTGGCCTTCTCAATCAATTGGATTCACTCCAAGAATTCATGACTGGCCCGCAGCTCCGAGCCACAATCCAAATTGTTTTGGATCTGTTTGGCACTTACAATCCTTTCAATGTTCTTGGCTTTGAAGCGAAGATCGACAAAGACAATCTCGTTGAATCCATCAGAGGTGGTGTTCCTCAAACCACAACCAACAGGTATTCCATTGGAAACAGGGCAATCTACAGTCATACAATTGCAAGGGCATTCCAAAATGACTGGGAATTTGACGAGTATGCCATCGTCTCAGATGGTGCTGCCGGATCAACCACGTGCCTTTTCTCTTCCCTTGCTACTCAAGTTTGGGCTAACCGAGATGTCAGTGGGGCAACGAATCCTCTGACAACCGTAACTTATGGAGGGACTAAGGATCCTTCTGACACAACTGTGGCTGGATTTCCTGCGTCGGTGCAGGGTGTGAAGATTGAGTATCCCATCATTACATCTGGCTTGCTGTTCATGACCGAATTCCTTCTCCCAAGCAATTTGACGGCTGATCTGCAGACGATCAACGAATTTTACCAATCCGCTGTACCACTGCCACCCTACTTCGGTGAATCTTTGCCCACGATGCCCGTTTTGAACTTTTATAGCCAGTTCATGGATCCAGGAGCCCTTGCCTTACAATACATCAAGATTGCTGGTGACGAACATATTCCTAAGTTTTTCCACCATGTCACATTTGGTGACACTTCCGACTTGCCGGCACTCTACAAGGCCACAGCGAGCCGTGCATTCAAAAATGGTGGTGGTGGCGAGGTTGAGAGCTGGGACGAGGGCATGCTCCCACCTGACTCCCCAGACGATGTCAGTAGGGATGGTAGCTATTAGGGAGGTGCAATGGATTCGCCTTGAATGAAAGGAACCGGTAGCGCCAGCTTCTGTTTCGCGTTTCGTCATCATTGCTATTGACGGCTAGCTAGTAGATAAGTGTGGTCTTGTAAAGTGTTCAGCCTGATTAGTAGTACACAATTTTCACGACGACCCGTACGCTGGGACACGACCCGTACGCTGGGACACGACCCGTAGCTACAAATAACTGTAGCAGCCGCAGGACACAAGACCTTTATGATTACGTAGTGTAAGTCGACACAACTCCCGCACGTTCAAACATCCACTGAAATTGCCCGTGTTCACATCTGAGAGAATAGTAAACGCCCCATTTAGGGGCTCGTTATGCCTCTTTGTCGTGGTGGTGAGAGTGCCTGGTATGCGGTCACATCTCAGCCAACTTCCTGGTTACTGATTCCTCTTCTCCACTGCTGGCTTCAATCCTCTTCAACGTAGTCTGGGCATCCATTGGCAAGTGCCCATTGCAAAACATCACGATGTCCAAATTCTGTAGCCCATTTGCTAGTTCTGGCGTCCCAAGGGCAGCCTTGTTCACGTGCCCATTTCAGTACTTCTAAATGACCACCCATAGCAGCATTTGCACAAGCGTCTGAATCCCAAGGACAACCATTTTCTCTGGCCCATTTCAAAATCTCCAAGTGCCCACCCAAGGCAGCCTTTGAACATGTCCGTGCATTCCATGGGCAGCCATAGTCTCTGGCCCATTTTAAAACCTCCAAGTGACCACCTAAGGCAGCCTTTGCACAAGTCACTGGATTCCATGGGCAGCCATTTGCACGGGCCCATTTTAAGACCTCCAAGTGACCACCTAAGGCAGCCTTTGCACATGTCCTTGCATCCCAAGGACAGCCGTTGTCACGGGCCCATTTTAGCAGTTCCAAGTGACCGCCAAAGGCAGCCCATCTGCAAGTACTTGCGTCCCACGGACAGCGATTTTCACGAGCCCATTTCAATACCTCCAAGCATCCACCTCTGGCTGCCTCTGAACATGTATCTCTGTACCACGGGCAGCCATTTGCACGTGCCCACTTGAGCAACTCTAAATGTCCACCTCCAGCAGCACTTGCGCATGTCCGCCAATCCCATGGGCAACCATTAGCTCTGGCCCACTCAAGCAGCTCCAAATGTCCACCTTGAGCAGCAAAAGCACAAGTGTATGCACCCCAGGGGCAACCATTTTCACGCAACCATTTCGATACATCAAGGTGCCCACCATAGGCAGCATGTGAACATGTCCAAAAATCCCATGGAAATCCTTTGTCACGGGCCCACCGAAGAACAGCAACATTCCCAAGCTTGGCTATGGCTTCACACACCTTGGATCGAGCAGGCACTTTAGTATTGGAATCATCACTGAGCCACAATTCTGCTGTGGCCTCATTTTGGAAAGCAGAACTATAGGTTGTGGATGTGCTAGTTGCCTGGAATTTTGGATCGGCCTGATACTTCCAGAGCATTCGTGGAGCCTCAACAGCCTTTACCATCGGTGGATCCCTCGCGGAATCACAATACTCTTTGTAGAGGTGATTCATCTTTTTGTTGACGGCTCCTACAAAGGCATAGTGACCCATGCCTACAAAAGGAAGGATGCCGTTGATCCAAACATCTTTTTGATCCAACAACGCAGGAGCAGCAGTTTCAAGTTTCTGTTTTTTGGGGTTTGGCTTGGGCTTGGACGACATGATGACAGCGACGGGAAGTATGGTAATGACAGGAGCTCCTCTGTGGCCAATTTATGGCAACCTCACGGGGTGTTTTCGAGCACCCAACGACCCAACTACGAAAACCACGACTGAGTGTTCGAAGAGATCTTTCGTGCATGGTTTTTGACCTCTAACCCTAAAGTTGATGGCCGTTACGGGATAACCAGCCACCAATGAGAAAGGTCCGGGAGCTTTGGAGCAAACCACACCACACACACACAACACACTCGCTTTCTCGCTTTCAATCCATCCATCATTTTACTGGGATCGAAATGCCAATGAATAGAAGAGGTGTCATCAGTCAACCACAAGGCGGAGCTCGTCAATGATGGATCGACCAAGTCTCTTTGACTTTTTGTGGGGCGCTTGCCCTGATGGCAACAAAAAAGTTGCCTCTTTTCTTGCCATTTCCTGCAGTGGTCGCAAGCTTCAAGACTTTTCGAGTGGACCCTTCACATTGGAATCATTGGAAACCCGCTTGGATCCTCTCTTTACTTCGGAGGATGATGATGGTGGTACTGATCATATCGATGATTTGCTCATTGACGGAGACGACCGATGGCAGAATCAGAGTATTACAGATGAAGAATGGACTCGGCTCTGTGACATTGTTGGGAAACTCTGTTGTCGGTTGCGAAGCGTTCGTATTATTGACGCAACCGTCATGAGCGACGAGCGATGGGCAGAGCTATTGGAACGGATGCCCTCTACATTGTCCAAGCTTGTCATTTCCGGGTTGGGTGGGGATATGCCTCTTACCTTTGAAAAGGTGGGCGCCTTGAGGGGACTTGAAGAATTCAGTTTGATTGCCTGCAGTAGTGAAAACTATGTGAAACGAGAGGATGCGGCCAGTTGGCTCCAGTATGACAGGGTGTGGTGTACGCCTGATTCCTTTGCTATGTTGGCACAGTCGTTGAAACAAGCATGTGCTTTGAAATCTATTGACATATCTACTACTACTCTCTGCAACCCCCAGGCTTGCTGGGAACCAATCACGGAGGTCATCCGGACCAACCCTCGGCTGGTTACTGTCACCATTCCGCCACAGCATTACGCCTATCTTTTGGAGGCTACCGATCGATCAGGGCTGTCTGATTGGACCCTTGGCAACTTTGCAGATTGGGAGATAAAACCACGCGACCTGGATGCCCTGCAGAACGGTCCGCGCATTTGCAAGGCAAGGCAACAGCACAACGTACCCTACCAATACCAAAAGAAGGATTTGAAGCGGTGGGTAGAGGCTATGATTATGGTGCAAGATCATCTAGAGTGCTTCCACTATTTCTTCGCTCATGTTCCTCCAGAGGTCTACTTATTTCACCATAACCCCAAGTTTTGGGAAGTAGATTGAGAGAACTATCAGACGTCTTCGTCTAGCTAGCCAGCAGTAACGCTCGGACCATCCTGACCTGGGGAACTTTCGAGACCATCTCCTGCAAACAATTGCAGTAGTTAGACAGGCCTTTCATATATTGCTGGGGCTAGCCGGCGTCGTGCCAGTCAAGGAAGCAACTGACGTCGCGCGGCAAAGGAGACGGCGCCAAACAAGAGGTGGATTTCACCGAGGCACTTCAAACTTCAATCTCCCCAGTATTGTTGTCGACCACGACGCTGTTGTCGACTGTAAAAGCCATGCTGTCGACATCAACATCGTCCACGTCAATTTCATCCACATCAATGCCCGGGTTGCTGACAACTTCGTCATCCGATTCGTCCAGAGTGGCTGGCGATTGCTCTGTTCCATCAACGCTTGGTGCATTTGTTCGGATGCTGCAAGTCGGGAGGCAACTGTCGTCGTCGTCAAGCTTGTTTTCTGAAATGTCAAAAGTGGAAGGGGGCCTGGCCGGGCCAACCCATTCTGCTTCTGCCTCAGTTTTCACAGCTGCGTCGTAGAGGTGTTGCAGATCGGACATTTCCGACCCACTCAGACGGGATCGAATTGACTCGGCAATGGAGCTGTTGATAGGCCCAACACTCTTTAGTTTCCCTCCCTTCATAGCACCCTCAAGATGCTCCAGGAAAGCACCTTCTTCGTCCAATTCACGTATCAGTCGGCTAGCCTCCGCAACATTGGCTCGATATTGCACTGTGAGCTGGACCATGAAACAAAAGATCAAGTACGCAAAGCATGAAATGAAGACAATCAAGTTGTGAACTTGACTCATTTGCGATTCCCAACATAGCCCCTCCGTGCTTTGTATCAGTCCGATGAACTCCAGCTGATAGTAGATTGTGTCGAGGAACGAGCAAAAGTAGTGAATAGCGTAGATTGTCACTGGGAGCAAGATGGTTGAAAAAAGAAGGGATAAGTAAGTGAGCGGCATGCTGCATAAGATGGCAAACTGATGGGGTTGATACGCAGTTCCTTCTCTTACCTGCTCCCAGCTGAAAAACTCCAATAGAAAATGCAACCACCCAAGCAGTGGAGTATCTGTGGGCAAATAGTCGCAAGTATTCCGGCAGCTTCACCACGTCGGGGTCCTTCTCAAAAAACAGGGGAAAGAGTTGCCTCCAGCCCTGCGTGCGGATAGCCTTTATCCAGCGGTAGAACTGGAGAAAAAACATGAAGTAGACGGCAACAATACCCGCGAGCAGAAAAATTGACATTGCGACGTAGTCCAAGGCGTTCTCCAGAACGAGTCGGGCTTTGATAAGGACTGCACATATCATGGAATACACACCGAACGTAGAGATGGCTTCTTCGTAGGTTGTACCGGACTGAAGTATCAGTTCCAGAATGGAAGACAGATCAACCGATACTGCAGGAACAAAGATGAGGCCCACCAGCACCAAGATAGCAACGAAAATTCCGCCGGTGGCCATACCGAGAGTGCCGAGAAGAATTCTCCTGCCGCAAACGATGATGTAGCGACTTCCTGGGAGATCGATCTCCGTTGGAACGGTAGAGTAGTCGTCGTCTGTCAACGAACCTCCCGAGATTTCTGTTTCAACTTCATCCTCGTCATCTGTCTCGGAATCTTCGTCCTCCTCCTCTTCTTCCGGGATTTCCGGGACTTCCGTGAGGTCCATTAGGCCGTATGATGCCGGATTCATGTGTTCGCGGTGGTATTCTTTGCGAGCAGCCCTCATGGCCATATTGTGGTATTCAAGGATCCATACGCCACTGACTCGAGAGACAATCATTGCGGAAATTCCACAGTATATTGCCGGCCCCGGTACCGCGATGATCTTCACTGCGTACAAGACACTTCCTGGTTGATTCCATACGTAGGGACCCCCGACGAAGATAAAAATCACTGCGATTATAGTCAGAAACTTGAATATGTCCCTGACTGTAAGCTTGTTCATGGCATCAATCCAGATGAACATCCTGCCTCGGTGATCCGAAGACAGCCACGTCGGAGGTACCACCCACAAGATGATGGACAGGACGCATCGCACGTATGGCCATATGCCGCCAAAGATCAGAAGCAAGATCGCCATTTCGTAACCTCCGTTGTCAAATGTGTTTCTGAGACCATCGAAGAAGGTGAAAGTGAAGATTTCTGCAATGTAGAATTGGTCGCCAGCAAAGTATACATCAAGACCAATGATGATCGATATCTGAGTGTGTGCAATGGAAAACAGAAAGATGTCCAAAAGCATCACAATTGGCACGCCATAGCGAACAGAGGCAGGAATGAACGTTGTGTAGAACAACGACTCCATTGTTTGGTCGAGATAATCGTCTCGCTCCAGCTTCCTTTCCTCCAGCTGGCACAAAAGCACTTTCCCTTCGCTCGAAAGTGATTTCTTCCACTTCCTGTTCTTGTCGAAGATGATGAGCCTTGCTGTGATGAAGCATAACAAGACCATGATGCCGAATCCACCAAAGAAGAGATTGAAAAAGAAGGCATTGGGGTCTCGGCCTTCTTCCCCCTCAACTCCTGGTGGTGTGCCGGGATCCAGGATGTTTGGCGTGGTGCCTGCTACGGTGGGATCGTATTCGTCTGAATGGGGGCAGTACGCAGGTGCAGTTTCCAATATCTGCCCCAGGACATTCTGAACAGCTTGACCATCCAAAACTCGCTTGACCAGCTCTTCAATCTGGTCAAAACTATCTTCTCCTTGGGAGTATAGCTCTGTGAAGAGGTCAGGAAGCTCGGGGCTTGTGCAACAATCATCGCAACGACACTCAAGATCTGTCGTCGCGTTGGTATAGTTCCATATTATATCGTAAATGGCAATCCCTGACTGGTTCTGGTTGGTTGAATTCAAAATTTCTGGAGACGCGGGTGGAAGAAGGTCAATCCAGCAGTACACGTTGGTCATTGATTTGAGGGGGAAGGTGAGGAATGATTTCTCAAGAATTTTCAGCAGAATTCTGAGCAGCATTGTGAGGGTGTCAAAGCCAATTGCGAAACTGACATCGTTGTCAATGTTCATCTCATCTGTTTTGTGTGTCGCAGACGACGACGGAGTTAGGACGAGCGACGAACGAGACGATCTCAGCTAGTATGCAATGCGAAATAAATGACTTACTTCCATCGGTTGCCTTGAATTTCAAATCGGCCGAAAGCGTAAGAGGCTTGCCACCGGCACCCACGGTGATATCACTGTCCAACAAGTAGGACTCGTTGGGATAGAGCAGACGGAAGGGCATTCCAAGACTATCGAGGTTGTAGAGTGCAATGTTGGTAAGATTGACTTCGCCCGAAATAACCGCGTTTCCCAGTGGGATGTCTCCTTCGGCATAGACTCCGTTCTCCTCGAATGTCAATGCCCCCGTAATGTTGGATTGTTCGAATGTGATATTTCCAACCAAATCGTTGATCTGTTTCACTCCGGCCGGGGTAAAGAGTTCCGCTTCGAGTGCCGAGTAAATTTGTTGGAACAAGTTACCATAATCTTTCTCCCCTTTTCCCAGAAACAGTGCTCGAAAATCCACAAAATCGTTCAGATGAGACGTGTTGGTCAGAACACATGCCGTGGTATTCTCGGTCAACTGCAAGTACTGTTCGTACAGCAGTTCATTGGCCAATCGACGTGCGGTGGTTTGGAAAAAGATGGGAACCGCATCGACAATATCTTGTCCATAGTCGCGAAACAAGTCTTCCCCGACTCCATTCACCATGGCTGCCAAGTCCTTCGAGAGATACCCCTTTACTTGGAAAGGATCCGCCGTCCCGAGCGTGACGTTGAGCGATTCGATGGACGTGCGCTTGGCGGCCGCCAAGATGCACGGGACAAAGAATTCGGGGCCTTGCAACAGCGTCCACATTTGTAGATTGCCCAGTTCCTCCACATCGACTTGCATAAAGAGTCGTAGGTGGATATGAACGTCGGTAAAATTGTAAAATACCGTCATGTGTTCCGGTTCCATCATGGGTGTTCCGGGATACTCGGGAGTAGTCATGAATGACAACTGTATTTCCCCTGCGAGTCGTTCCAGTCCCAATTCCAGTTCGAGTTCGTACGGTCCCACGACCTTTAGAAAGGTCAAGTTTTGGACGGTATCCAATCCTTGCACCTGGACTTGTTCGACCGTCACTTGATGCCCGAGTCCCGTGTCAAAGGTAGTGTCGGTGGGCAATGGCAATGCGACGGCACTGGTGTTGGGATCGACAATTCCTCGTGCGACATCGTTCAAAAAGGCGGGTGTGAGGACATCGCGCAACAGCCCCAGAGTATCGTCGATTTCGGTAAAATTCAAAAAGGTGGCATTCTGCGAATACAGGGTGGTGTGGAGGACGGCCGCAGTGGTTGCATTGATGGGATTATGTTGCAACTCGTCCAGATACTTTTGTGCGGCCACTACCGTGACGGATTCGACAGTGAGCATCCCCAGGGCGAGGACAGATTCCAACGACGATCGAGAAAGTGTGGGAGTAATGGAATCTTCATTGGGGTAAATGACGAATTGGTCGGTTTCATTGTTGGGTATATAGTCGGGATGATGGGGACAGAATTTGGAAGCTTCTTGAATGGTACGTGTCAGATCGATCAAGTCGCCAAAGTTCCAGGCGGCATCTTCAATGAATCCTCCAATGCTTTTCGTCAAGACGTCCATGTAATGGTCGGTACTGTCTCGTATACTGGTCATGAGCCGTGGCACAAAGGTCTCCATATTGGGAGAACAGTCGATACACTGAACATCCAACAAGATCCATGCCAAGGAGGATTGAAAGAATTGCAAATAGACGGGATGATGTTCTGGATCGTATGGGTCGAGTGTGTGTAGGAGTGTGTTGATCCAACAAAAGGGATTCATGACATCTCCCAGTGGCATGTTCAAGAGTTTCATGGCGTCAATCAGGACGACGAGATCCATGAGAAAGTGAGAAGAGGGTATCTTCAAGTGAATGTCGACAATGTCATGGGACGACAGAGGAGTGGAGATGCCGTCAATGTGGACATCGAGACGGATAATGACGTGCGGTGCTTCTTCTATATCTTGGACGGGAGTGTTAGAGGCGGTCAGATTGGGTCCCATTTGAAAGACGTTGGAGAGTACGTGTGCCTCGGTGGTGGGATGGAGCAACACAATGGGGATGAACGTGTTGAGATTGTGGACTCGAATGTTGGAGACCTTGATGTGGGCGTCTCCTAGCCACGTGGATAAGTCGAATTGATAATTCAACAGTTCCTCGGGATACAGAATCGATCCTGGAATTCCCGACTGGTTCACCGTAATGGGCTCTATCACTTGCGTATTGACCATGTTCTCCATGGGATCGGCTCCCTCTTCCATGGGGGCGTTCACAGCCGGCCACACGTTGGTGTATATCATATCCCCATACGGTGCCAAGCCGGTCCCCCCTAATGCCAGGGCTTGGTCGGGTGGAAGAAAGAGGTCTCGAAAGTCCACGGCTTGTCGATAATACACTGGCGTCGTGTCCACAAACAGATTGTCGTCATCGGCAAATGGTTGTTGTTCTTGCAGTGAGTCATCATCGGCGGCGGATACGTCGTGGCTGGGTTGGGCGGGTCCAGCAGAGCACAGCAATAGAGTGAGGAGGAGACTCCATGATGAGATGGCAGCATGGGGACGATGTTGTTGTTGTGGTATTCTGGGTTTCATGTTACTATGTAAGTTGAGATGTTGTTGGTTGTTGGTTTTATGGCACCAGCAGTGATGAACACTTCAAGCTAGCTAGCTAGAGTCTCATCAAAGAATTCAATTGCATCCTGCATGACTTTCAAAAAACACAAGAGCGCTATTGGTAAATGTACCAGCAGCATGATGGTACCAGAATTTACTACATGTACAGTCTCATCCACTCAGTACCACTGACCATTGAAACAGGTGGGGAAGATAATGACTGTTTTTGGAGTACGGATGCCTAATTCGGAGAAACATTTGATGACGTGGATTAAGAAGGATGATATGGAGACTTAAGCCTCAGATAATCCGGGACTTGTCACTTAATGTACCACCGAGCCACCAGGCCACCTCATTTCACTCCAACCTGCCAAACCTCCAAAGTGTCCAAGAGCGTTTCTAACGATCGAATCGAATGAATCCGAAGTCCACAACACTCCTCTAACCAGCCACAGAGTAGGTCGACAACTCACATTTCCGTTGCAGTTGCTAGTTTGCTCACGTGCTGTATAGATCGAGCTTATTTTGCTAGCTAGCTAGATACGGTAGCTATAGCGCTCACTCTTGTCAACCTGCTGCTACGGTAACTATTATGTCATTATCAGCGGTACCAGGTAATGGAGGAGCAAACATGTTCCAAGGCTGGAGATTCCCAAGATAGCTGGACCGAGTGCACCTCCCTTTTTGGAATACGTAGTAGATATCGGCACGACAAGCATTCATTCATTCATTCCATTGTTCGTTCGGTGAGTGTGTGTGTGCCCGCCAATCCTATAATAACTAACGCAACATGGAATAGCGAAGACGCTTCTCTTCTCGCGCATCAGGCGACCCGGGCTGCTGTGGGGTAGATCTCTTCAACTTCCACTGCGCATACGACTTCCAGAACTTTCGAAGAGCTTTGGCACAACCGTCGTCAATCTTCACCCAGACATCCTTGCCATCGTTCAACAACCAGTAGATATCCGACTCTTCATCACTCATGGCATCGGGATCCATCATCCAACCAGACAAGATAATCGGTTCACAACCGTCCTCCTCCTCTTCATCATCTTCGTCGCTGCCATTCTCCTTGCCTTCCGCCGTGTGGTGGTCTCCCGAAAGGCTACTAATCGTGCTCTTGCTGTGGTGCCCCGTGGACGTCCAAGAGGGCGAAAGACCATCTTGGGGATGAAGCCACGGAAAAAAGTCTTCGGGGGACGGGGCATCCAAGGGAAGACGCGAATGGCTCTTTCGGCGACCATTGATAATATCAATTTCCAACATGGTCACCAAACCCTTTTGGTTGGGATCCCAACAAAGCTGCGCATACGGGCTCGAGTGCAATGATGATTGACGTTCCGTCTTGGTTGCATAATGGCGGCGACGGCGGCGAATTTCCACAACCTTGGGAGGGGATGGGGTCATAGTCGACGCGGAAACAGTCGAGTTGGTGGGGAACGATGTTACCGTAAAGACAATGGATCCATTGTTGTGCTCTTCGTCCATGATGACATGCCTCTTATTAACTGAGGGAGCGAGAGCAAGTGCCGCCGCTTCGCTGTCGTGTGGAAGTTCCATCACATCAAAGGAGACTTCCATGCAAGAGTCAAACGATGCTTCGTTCTCCGAGAAGGATAGCACCTCTTCGCCGGAACTACAGGTAGTCGATGTCGACGATGGTGTAGGATCGGAAGCGCTGTGGTCGTCCATGGCGCTTGTTTGTTGCTGTTGCGCTGTGATAATACCAACGTCCAAGGGTAGTTGCTGCAGGTTTTGCGACAACCCTGAGATCCCCTCAAAACCTTCGTTCGTTGGCGTGTTGACGCCAACTGCATTGCTCGTACACTCGGAGAGGCTTCGGTAACATGTAGGTGCAGCGAGGCTCCATTTTTCGTGCCATTTGAACCTCTACTTGCCTCCGACGCCTTCTTTTAAGCCTGCATCGCTTTTTGGATTAGATGAAAACAGCGACAACCGGGGGCTTCTGTGTCCGGTTTATGTGGAAACATGCAATGGACGGTGGTCCATCGGTATCACAAGTACCTACGAGTTTGCATTGAAGGACGGATGTGTTCAATTATCAAAACGCATGTCTCTCCACAAGAGGTGCTTCCTGGATGATACAGTACCGAGGATCGGAGCGTTCAAGTTCATGAAAGGGAACTCAAGCTAGTACTACTGCACCCTACCGGCAGCTACATGTAGTACTGGTTACTGTATTGTAGGGGTAGTGTATTGTTAGTACCGTTACGGCATAGATCTGCTCTGGGCCGGAAGCCCCTGATGTTTTGCCCGCATCCAGCCAAAATGCGTAAAGAAAGACACCATCTTTCCAAACTCTAGCCTCCCGCCGACAACGTTGTTGAACAAGCAGCATTGTACTGTAACAATGGCTAGACAGTCAATCCTTCATTTGTTTTCTCTGGGCCCAGCCCAAGGAGACAGTGGCGTACCGATACTAGCTAGTACGAGTACGGCATCGTAGCGGTACCGTATGCCGCGAGGTGCAGTGAGACTGGATGCCACCAGAAAGAGCGCCACCCTGCGTGCAGGAGTGAAGCGTGTCGACATGTAGCTTCCCACGAAATCCTCGCCGACTTGACTGCATTCCCTATGTTGTGTCGCTGATGCTTCCCGATTTCGATGCGAACCAAGCCGTTCCATCCGTGAGCCCTGATGAGAATAGCACAGCAACCACTCATAGCATAATAACCACAAGTAACCCGATTCAATGAAGCATAAAAAGAAGAACCATCGAAACCAATCTCCTACACTGCTACAGCTTGTCGTCTCATCATCATCAACCATGGGCACTTTCAACAGAGCCAAGAAGGTCTTGCAGAAGTTGAGAAAGAAGACCCAAGTATCGCCATCCACGGAAATCCCAACCCTTTTCGTGACACTCAATGACAAAACAAAGGATGTGGACCGCAACGCATGCTCTTTGTCATTTCAATCATTGAGTCGTGACGTTGTTGTCACCATCAAAAAGGAGATTGAAATTTTATACGACCGCACTGGCTATGCAGTGGAACAACCAGCAAAGAATCAAAAGTACGAACAAAGCATGTCATCCTTCTTTGAAAAGCTTGGGCAGTTGCCCAACTTGACTTCCGTGACGGTGATTGGCGGAACCAAAGGAGTGGAAGGATCACTCAATCTCCGCCACTTGACTGCACTATTCATGGCAGCTGCTGGTAATCTGGAGAGCTTTACTCTGTCCAATCTCGATGTGATTGCAGAACATGAGGCGGAGTTGGAAGAGTTCGCGGGAGCCATTCGACGACTGGTGTCATTGCGACGCTTCACGCTGCCTAAATGCAGGCTTGCTGTTGAGGTTGATGCAATGTACCAAGCTGCCCCACGCAGTTATTGGACATCGACCTTTGAGTCTTGTGCAAGTTTACCGTACCTGGAGTTATTGGAAATTAACGCTTGCAAGGTGAAACTTAATCCGGAGACAAGGTTGGGAATCTGCAGTCCGAAACTACTAGTCCGTTTGCTGGATTGCGAAGCATTGGATTACAGGTTCTTGACCAGCATTAAGCGGCTGGAGATTTCGTTGGCGCGTCGAAACCAAGATTGCACCCTGAAACTGATGCGATTTCTGATGGAATATCTGAAAAAGACCCGCGATCTTGAAGAACTAGACCTTACATTGCAGGCACCAGTCCACCCAGACTGTGTAAATGTCCTGTGTGAAGCCCTCGCAGTCAACAAGAGCTTGAAGCGCCTTGTGCTTCTCGCGCCTCTAGACAACTCACTTCCAAATGGGTTCAACGACTCCGGAACTTGGGAGCATCTCAACAAACACAACCATACCCTTGAAGCATTCGATATTATCCCTGAAGGTCAGCTGTCGCCTGTGGTTCTTGAGCAGAAAGAGTTTTGGTTGTTGAAGAATCGGTTCTTTCGTCCCTACCGGGCTATATTGGAAGCCACGACAGCAGAAATGTGGGTTGGGGTGTTGTCTAACCCGGACTTACAAGGCAACCTGTCAGCGCTGTTTTACGTGTTGTCCAATGTGCAAGCAAAGCTAATCCAAAGTTCATAAAATCAGCAATGAAAGCAGGCAAAGAGACCCCCTTTCACATCAGCCAACAATGAACAACTCCTTCCACGTCAACAATGTTCAAATGAGGCCAAACATGCCTTGGATACGTCAACACTGAACAAATGAGGCCAAAGATGCCTCGGATACCGATACGCAGCAAACACCATACTAGTACACACTACAGCGAAAGATACTTGGTTACATGCAACTGCTTCTACATTTTTACGTTGGCAAGCCATCTCTATCATCAACAATCGACGCTGCTGCGGAGTTTCATCCTTTTCGAAGTTCTCCCGAGGGCAAGGAAGCAAGATCATTGAAGGGAGTAGGATTGAAGTCATGCGCATTCGATAACTTGCCCGGCCACCCAATACCATGTTGATGCAAGTTGTACATTTTTTAAAAATGGTATGATACCGGCACTATGTAGCTTTCTTGTCTTCGTTTCCTAATGCCCCAACATAAAAGTATTCATTGCCGCCTTGTCCATTTCCTCTTTTTGTTCTTTCAGCTGTGGGTCGCTGAGCTTGTCTTGTTGCAGCAGCTTCAGCAGCTTGTCCACCTGCTGCTTGTCGTTCACCTGGCCACGAAGACGTCGGCGTGTGCCTCCATCACCGCCATCTCCAAGCCTATTGAAGATGGTCATAACGAGACCCACAGCGGCTACTCGAAGTCGCTCAACAACATCGGAGTCTTCATCTTCTGCATTTCCCACTTCCGACGGGGTTTCTTCATCTTCACCGCCATTTTGACCAGCAAGTAACCCATTGATAAACCCAATGGCAACATCTCGCAACTGAATACGAAGATTGAGTTCTTCTCTTTCTCTTGCTGGGTCTCCACCTGCTACTTGCATCTCGTCTTCTTGTTGGCGCTCGTCGAGGACGGCCTGGACAATTTGACCACCGACGTAGACTAGTTGTTGTAGAATGGTGCCCTCAGTTCCCTCGCCGGTTTCACCAGGAGTCGGAGGACCGGAGGATCCAGCTCCTCCACTTCCTGTTGCTACTGGAGCAAAAAAGTTTCTGGCTCCAAGGGATGGATCGGCACATGGAATCAAAAAACAGACAATCGCGCCAAGGGGTGAGTCTGTTCCATCCTCATTCAAGACGAGCGCCGCACTCTGGGAAACCTGCACATTCTGAAACAGGAAGAGAAGGGAGAGAATACAGGAATAACCAAGCTTCATGGTGCAGTAACTATTTCTTTCTGTTTCTAGTGAGAGTCGAGTCTGATGCAGGAGCCAAAGTTTAAATTGCGAGAGAAATGGGAAGAAGAAGAAGGAGTTATGAAAATCGGCTAAAATGTGAGTGACAGTCGCTAAAGACGTTTCTTCAGTCTTTGCTTTGGATTCGATTTGGCTAAAAAAGTCGAAAGCGGGGCGCTCCGACACCACAGTTGCCAAAAAGAGAACCTCCAATCCCACGTTCCGACTTGATCGCTGTGGTCGTTTCATCACTACTACCAGGTAGCTAGCTACCGGTGGTGTGGAGACAATCTCTTGGAAGATGTTTAATTAAATGTACAGTACACGTACCGGTACCGGTACCGTATATCGCACTAATACTAACAGACGGTAGATACTACCTATCTCGTAGATAGCGTACGTATTGCATTGGCCTACAGGTTGGTTGGTTCTTCTACAAAGAATATGTTGCTTCGGAGGTTGATTTTAGTGTGCTGTTAAATCTCTGTATCTTGATGTTCTTTGCATGTAATTCTTCCATAAGAACTGTGAGTAGATCTGCTCAGTCCGAGTCTTGTAACCATCCCGCACAACGCAAAACCCCATTCCAACCCAACCAAGATCCATTCCAGTTCTGCATGATCCTCGAAGGTATCTTGGCTCATAAACTCAACCACCAGACAAAACTAACCTAATTCACTACAAGCAACAGCGTAAACACCAGACAAATCCAATGGGCATCATTCGCTCCCGACAAGAAGACACCCGAACGGCTCAGATGATGGCTCTGATCTTTCCGGAGCTGGATTCCAAGTTTGCCCAATTCCCCATGAAACGGGGAAATTGGTTGTATCCCATAGAAACTGAAAGTGATGAGCAAGGATGTCCTGCCTTTATTCCCTTGGACAAAATGACAGAGATGAAGGAACACTACGTTTATGGGTCAGCAACCCACAAACATTTGGGAACCAGGCAAGGATACTATCATGTCCTCACCAAAGAAGCTCATATGATCCTCCACCATCGTATGCAAGGACCACTGCAACTCCAGTATCTGTGTGCCATCGATGGCCACAAGAGAGAAGCTTGGTCCAGAACACAAAAAATACTCAAATTTAGATCTCTCTGCGGACTGGCGGATGATGACCACTGTTTGTTTACTGGAAATAGGGTACAAACCATCCAAGGCAAATCTGCTCTGGCCGCGTTGCTGGGGGCCTCTGGTATGTCAAGATATGCATAGATTGATAGCCATAGCCCATTTATTTGCTAGCATACTTTTAATAAATCAGCAAGATATGAAATTGAGTTCCTATAATATCAACGAGTAATAAGGACTACCGGCACCGGTAGCATACCGGCACCGGTAGCATAGATACAAGATCACCCTCTCAGCTTGCTTTAGTAACTATGATGGTGCTTCTATGATGCTTTGCTTCCTTGCTGATGAATGGTGAATCGGTATGAGTGCCACCCTACAGCGTACGGCTGGGAGGTTCTTGCCAACATTGTCTACGAGGAAGCAAGAGAGGAAGGGACTACACAGATCTCCAAAAGAGCTCCGTCTAGGCCCCTTGGTCGCCCCATGATGCAGCATGCGTATTCGTTCATCGTTCCTTTCAAAAAGAAGAAGACAGAAGCGACTTTTGGCGCACAATATAACCATCAAGGCTTGAAAGCAAGGAGAAGCACTCTGTGGACGCCGCCGCCGTCGTTGAAGCCAAAGACTGCAACGAACTCCCGCTAGCCAGGACGGCCACATCACCTGTATGTAAGTAAGCTACATGTAAGATCAGATCAATATAAAATGTGCAATTTATTAATAGAATCCCGATGCCCTGTAGTCTAAAACAAAGCACCATTGCAGTTGCAGCATTGCGCGTGGGTCGCACCGTGCCATAGCTTAGCTACGGTGAGACCTGCTACTAGTGCTTGGCCTCCTCTTCCCTATGCCCGAGACTCGCCTCAAGACCTGGCCCAGTCGTTGCTTGGGAAAATGCAATGTCTTCTTCAAGAAAGCTTTCTTTTCCAAGGTCGTGGCTTCCGGAGGAACACTACTGGGTGCCTTGGTTGCAGAAAAGCTCCGACGACGACAAGCGGACGATGCTCCTGACGCCGCAGTCTGAACCGTCTGAATCGACTCGCGGCGCACGGGAAAGGGAAGCTCGGTTTCTTCACTCATGATGCTCTTGTTGGAATTGCTGCGAAACCTGCTCTCGCCAGTACTCATTACATCTTCTTCACTCATGCGCATGGGCCGGGCGGGTGCACTCTGTCTGCGACTACTCTTGGCCGAGCTGGATTGGTCGTCCGAAAGTGAATCGAAATCGGGCATGGGAGCACTGCTGTGGAACCTCCGGTTGCTGCCAGATGATTCTTCGTAGACGGAAGATTCGTCGATGCGAACCTCTTCGAGGTGTTGAAGCGATCTTCGACTGCGCTGGAAATCGAATGGAGCGGCAGATTCCGAGTCCTTGCTGAATTCGTCATCGTCGTCGACATGAAAGCTGGCCGATGCGTCGACCTCATTATCCACTTCCGCAATGCAGTCCACGGTGGCTCCCACCAAACTGCTTCGACGACCGGGTGGTCGAGGCACTCCGTCAAACTGGCCAGCGCCAGTAGAACGACTGCTGGTACCCGGAGATCCTGAAAAGCCACCGGATCGCTGCGAACTAGACGTCAAGCTGTTGCGACGCCACGGTTGTTGCGGCGGGAATCCGTTCGATCGCTGCGAACTAGATGCCAAACTGTTGCGGCGCCACGGTTGTTGCGGCGGATGAAAGCCATTTTTGGAGCCACGCGAACTGGATGTCAAGCTCAGACGGCGCCATGGCATTTGCGGTGGGTGGGCGGCACATTCTTCTTCTTGCCCTTCTTTATTCTCACCTCCGCAACGACAATAGTAGTCCTGAATATCATCATCTTCGTGGTAGTTGTGGTATCGCGAGACATTATCATCGTCCACGAGAATGGGCACACTGTTCCCATCCATTTCGGCTAGATTCCGATCACTGTTGCTCATGGTAAAGACAAAGACACCGCGCACCGACGAGAAAGCACTGGAAATGGAACTAAAAAAGCTGGCTCGCGATCCACCACTATTGTTGTTGTTGTGCCCGTTGTGGTGCCCTATCCCTCCTCGTCGACTGCTGGTGCCCCAACCCGAGAATTGTCGACGAAACGAATTCATGCCGCGTCGACTGCTGCCTCCTCCAAAGATCTGGTGCAAGTGAAGACTCGCTTGTCGGTCCTTCTTGTTCTGCGCCGAAAGAGGAGTGCTGTTGGTGCTATCCTCCAGCAGGTCTAGCTTGGAGAGCATGTTGGGTGTGAGCTGGTCCAAGATGTAGTCCGCATCCTCATCTTTTTCGGTCATGGCCTCGGTGGAGCCAAGTTCTGCCGTTGAGAACTCTCGCTTGCTGAATATGCGACGTTGACTCTTGCCGGTAATGACGAGTCGGTTGTGATCATCATCTTCAGGTTCATGATGGCTGCTGCCATGATTGATATTGTCTTGCTCATCATGATGGTGCCCACAGCCTGCCACCTTGTTTCCTGTGGAATTCGAGCTGTTGGTTTGATTGCGTCGAAAGGAAAGAAAGCGAAGGCTGCGACTGGCCGTCGAATCGTCCTGGCTCGATGATCGGCTGGGCATGCGGGGTGGCATGCGAAAGGACTTGGCAGTCTCTTTATTGGCAGCATCATTGTGATCATTGCTTGGTTTGCGGACTGGCAATCGAAAGGACAGAGCTCCCTTGTTTTCTTTCTTATCATTGCTTGGTTTGCGGACGGCTTTGCGAGGGATTGTATCATCACTGGATCCACGGGTCAGGGTCAACTTTGGTAGTCGTCCCTTTCTCTTGACGGGCTCGTTGGTAGGATGAGCTTCTTGCGGTTCTTCGTCTTCTTCCACCAAGGCTGCTGCTTGTGCCGCTTTCTTGTCTTCGATACTCTGTCTTCGCCATGGAGCTGTCGGGAGACTGTCCATTCGCTTCAGTGGAGGCATCTGCGGAACTTCCTGTTGTAGAGCACAGTCAGGATCTTCTTCTAGGCTAGCGGTTACTGGGACAGTTCGTTGCGGGTGCTTGGCCTTGTTGTTGGTACTCTCACTATGGCTTCGTTCCGGGAGGCGAAATGGACTCGGATGATACTCCAACGGGCTGTTGCCAAGCTCCAGCTCATCGTCATCGACGTTCACCGCAACAGTCGCTGGTGATGGCGGGCTCCCTTGATGATGGTGATGAATGGTCAGCATGCTTGGTCTGTATTTGGAATTGTCTTTCACAACCCTTGTGGAAGTCAATAAATGAAGTGAACTGTTGGAACTTGTCGAAGTACCCTCTTCCTGATCAGTGAAATAAGTTAATGGCAACCAACAATAGATACTGTACAGTACGATACTCTTGCTCGTAGAAGGATGAGCTTGCTGGGGATCTGCTCCTATTATGGCGACTTCAGAGCTGAGAGGAGCGACGTCTCGTGAGGTGGTTGAACGGTTTCCGTATAGGCGCGACAAACAGGTTTGGGCTCTGACTTTGGGGACTGACCCCCTCGATGAGCTCTATTAATATCTTAGGTCGCTCTCTACCGGAGGGACTAAAGTAGCGACTAAAGGAAACCTTTAGGTGGTTGTTTAGTTCAAGATTTAGTCATTATCCTTTAGTAATGGTGGTGTCTACCAGCAGATGACTAAATCTCGGACTAAACAATTTAGTCAGTTCTTTAGTCATTTGGACCTGTCTACCCAGCACTAAACAAATGACTAAACAAATGACTAAACGGAACACTACTGGACTTAAAGGACTCAAAAAAGATGTAACGGACTCAAACAAAGACTTAACAGAAGGGATTAAAGGACTCAAACAAAGACTTAACAGAAGTGATTATTTTTTTGAGATAACAAGACTGAGATAACAAGACTCAAAACACACCATTGCCATGCACCTCTCCTTTGCACCTCTACTATCATATCGATCGTTCGATCGTTTGCACCTCTGGATGGTTTCCATGGTTCGATCGTTCGGAACTCCCACGAAGCACCTCTGTGGTAATCCTGTTGGAATTTGTTATCCAACTCGGTGTGCAGTCGTATTGTTTTGCACCTCTACCTCTATCAGCTCTGTCGCATGTCTCTGATAGTGAGGCTGTCCAATGAGGCTGATTCGATTCGTTCTTAAAGAGGCTTTAGTCGTTACGCTCGCTTCCTTGTTGGGCAAGTAGCTGCCTCTCTTGTTGAGGCTGTGCAATGAGGCTGGTTGAAGATTCATTCATTCATTCTTAAAGAGTCTTAAAGAAGCTTTAGTCGTTATGTTCGCTCACGACTAACCAGCCTCCGGTTAGTCGGTGAACGAACTTTGTGACTAAACCCTTTAGTCCGTGGGACGTTTAGTGGCTTGGGTAGACACCACCCCCGGAGACTAAACTATGGACTAAACTACGAAATATGGCTTAGTGGCTACTTTAGTCCCTCCGGTAGAGAGCGGCCTAAGGCCGCTCTCTACACACTTCAGCTCACAGCTCTTACGCGGACCAGAAGATTGCCAAAGAAATTGTAGATTTATTGCCCCAGAGCATCAATTACTTGTAAGATACCACGGGACAGGGGCACGTAACAGCTATCACCTTGGATACGGTACTCTAAGCCAATAACTCATGGGAAAAAGCATCCATAATGCACAAAATCCAGTCGGCAAGAAAGCAAAGACCCCTGCAATCCTGGAATCGAATCTGCAAAGCTTGATGATTAATTTTTATGATGGCCAGTACCGGTACCGGCGATGAGCCAAAACCCACTTTTTGTCCAAAATACAGAACTCAGAACTCAGGAGCCCTAAGGAGCCTGGCCAGTACCATACGGTACTGATTCATCTACCCCATTGTTGGACTTGCTACATGTATGTACGTATGTACCAGTAGTAGGTTGAGCTGCTACTAAGGCAGGAGCTGTAGTCTAATGGAGCCCCGATCGATTGAAGATTCGATTCTATTGGTGTTCAGTGGTTAGTGGTAGAAAGCCGTTGGGAGATTTGTCTATCAAGCTATCAATCGTAACACACAACCAGATAAGAAGAATGGAGTTCCCGGACTCGGAGGCCTTGGCGTCCGTTTCGATTCACTTGGCTGGGTCCGCTGCCTGGTCTGGAAACAAACCATCTAAACTACTTGTCCTGTAGCCACCAAAGATCAAAGCGCCGGTCCTGGCTAGTCGATGGTAGCCAAAACTGGAAGGGAGACGGGTCTTGGCCATCGCAGATCATGATGCATCTCTACGTGCCAGGTTCCAGGTTGTAGCAGTTCTGTTCGGCCCATTCAGCGAAAGAGCTCTCGTTTCTCATCTCTCGTTTCTAAAGCAAGCTGCACCCCTTTTTGCATTCTATAATACTTGACATGGGCCCAAATTATCCTCTTCACAGAAATGCCTAAGTACCAAACTAAGTACTGAGTAGACCAGGTAAACGACTTCTTGGCGATCTCCTATAATATCAAAGCACCATTATCTCACCAGATATAATCGTGCATTCTTGATTGTTCAAGGTGCATTTGTGGTTAAATCCCTGGATCGTTCATTCCAACAGCTTTCCAACCAACCCTACTGAAATCAGCCAAACAAGATCAGAGCAACGAAAACGTCCAAGGTCCCCCATAGCTCCCAATACACCCTCACGCATTCCATAACTCTTTACTACTGCATTGCTTCTGGAAGTGCTCTGGAAGTGATAGTAAGTTAGTAAGTTGGTTCGGCAGCCAAAGAGATCTACATTATTTTGTTACTCGAGGCGTATGAGTACCGCCAACCGCCAACCGCCAACCGCCAACACCATATTACAGTACCGTAAAATAATGTCAAGTAAAGCTCAAGTAAAGACCAAGGAAGTTCCCCGCCGGAACGGCCCGGAACGCCGGAACTCGACGTGAAGTTCCAAATGAACTCTAAAGAAAAGCCCCCGAAAGGCCGGAAAGAGAATGGAGAATGGGACTGTGGGCTGCATGCAGAGATGGACGATGGACGATTCATTGCGTGACTAACAGCAGTCTACCAGCTGACTATCCAATAACTGTAGCTCTGGCATGGAACCTTTATCTCTCATGGAAATGGTCATACTGTACCTACACTCCTCACACACATTTTTAAAAGATAAGTGGGTTTAAGATACCGAGTAATCAACTTTACAGAAATGTTAAGACAATCTAGATTCTCAGATTTCCCAAACCGGACGAGTACTAACGTCTCAAATCCAAAACTACTACTACTACTATGTGGAGAATGAGGGCAGCTAGTACCCACTATCTCCCACATCACCATCTACATCCAAGTCCTCCATTCCCCATTTGGGTTGCTTGTTCTACCACAACATCTTTGGTTTCATCAATTTTGGCTTTCATCAATTTTGGCTTCGCACCTTCGCCATCTTGGGCTTTGGTGGTGGCTCCTCACTGTCTGAGGGCATGGTTAGTATTAGGGTATGTAACAATAGCTGCTAGTGGCTATAAGATAAGAAAAATACTGAGAATGGGCTGCTTGTAAGATAATGACTCAGTATGGCTGTTGACGAATCCTCTAAGATATCGATACCTGGTACTTCTAGTATAGTACAGGGCTCAGCATATAGTTAGCTTATATGCGAGGTAGGGGTGTACCTATCCCAGTAAATTATATTTAGAATACTCACTTTTTGCTGCAATTGATAAACACTCGAATACTCAGTACCTGGTTCCGGTACATGTACTGGTGAGCATTACTTCCGACGATACCACCGGTACCGTATGGATGCAGCCTACTAGTAGCTCTGTACGAGCACATGTAACAGATACCGTACCATAGTTACTTTACGGCCAGTCCGACCGTTTTACCGCCAGACGGGCTTAAAGAGAGTTTTAGCCAGTTGAGCGGCTAAGGTCCTCACATTGATTGATCCATTGATCATTCTGATTCTGATTCATCATCGAATGATTGAAATCAATCATAGACAACCAAGGAGCACTCATGAGCGGCCTGGAGGTCCTTGTCTCTGTTTAGCACTACATGTACTCTCGCATTTTGTTGCATTTGATAAATTCTGATTCCATCGAATGATTGAATTCAATCATTCGAGCACTCGGCACCAGAACTCTACTAATAGCTACTAGCTAGCTAGCCCGTAGGCTTGCCTCTGTCAAATATTTTTAGGCACTCTCACTTTTTGCTCAGTGTAAATTCTGGTTCATCGAATTGAAAGAATTCAATCACATCCAAGGAAGCCAATGACGCGCCCGCTCCAATCGTATCTTTGCAGCCGGCAAGATTTGTGGAACTCGAGAAAGGTATTATTTGGTCATAACCTGATTTTATACTCACCTCATCAATAATCTGAAAGTATAAAATTCATGAGCAAGAAGTATTATACTATCCAAAATCTTTGATTATATCCATCTACACAACACAAAATGTTCTTCCATACTGCGTTTCTTTGTGTTGCATTCCTCATGACATTAACCCCGGCACCCTTGGTCCAATCTTTTGTCCTCCCCGCTGCTCTTCATCGCTCTGCCTCCAACAAGTGGACGGTCCGCATGGCATATGGAGCTGACAATGTCGGGTGGTTCCACAGCTACTATGGGCACAACGAAACAACGACCAGTGCTTCCAACAACAACCACATGATTGAAATGGGAAACGGTCTCGGCTGTCCCATTTCCGTGGATTTTGCCGAAGAGACAGGGGAAGATCCGTTGGCCATGATGGATCGTATCTGGGAGTCCATGTGGGAGAGCAAGTTTGAAGAGCTTGTGGCCTACAAGATTCGCGCTGGCGATTGTTTGGTTCCAATGGGCTTTCGGAACAACCCACAACTTGCTTCGTGGGTTTGTTGCCAACGACATGAGCACATGAAGGGCACCTTGAGCAGTGAAAAGATGGATAAACTGGACGAAATTGGATTTGAGTGGACATTCAAAGAAAAGTGGCAGTGAGAGGTACCACGACGAAGAAGGAACAGGCGAGAAGAAATTTGGACTTGCAGAAAACAGAGATATCATTCGTACCACATAGATGATAAGAGAAGAAACACATTTGATTCTCAAAAGATACTAAGAGAATTGAAGGTGTCAATCAGTGGATTAGTTACGTCGATTGGTCCTGTTGCATATGCCTGCAGCTGTGCACGCCTCTCTGACTCCCGTATCATTGCTATTTGATCTCTCATCATCCGCCCCGCGCCTTGGATGGCTATGTCAGGGGCAGCCACACCTTCTTCTGGTGTTGGTTTGCTTCCAATCAAGCGGCAACCACCTTCAACTTTCACTCAACAGACGTGGCTGTCATCGCTGGAGAGGAGATCAAATATCAGTTCCGAGTCTCGCTATCATCAATGTCTTTGTATCATGGCACCCAAACTAGATGTTCTCACTACCACATGCCGGGACCTGCAGCAGTTGTAGAGGCTCACAAAAGTACTGCCACAGACAGGCACAGGCCAGATAGAGTACGGCAATGACGGTGGTCTTCCGTCAATTTGGCTGGAGCATCATAATAACCAAGCTCTTTTCGTCGAGTGACTCTCCACAAAACCGCTCTGGCATACATGCGCCAGGACGAGAGTCGAGTGGCCCACCCAGTCTATGAAAGGACTCCACATGTACCGGAATGCCAAATGAGGCAAGTGCCAGGTGCTCTGTCCAGCTCGTGCTAGTAGATTCCATTAGAGCAATACATTGGTCCACTAGTACCGGTACTAGCCGCTTCCAATGCACCATTGCACCGACCAAGGTACTGCAAGGCTAGATTTGGCCCAACCATCATCTCCCGTGGAGAGGCACCGTGGAGAAGGGCGTAATGGGACAATTGCGGGCGTCCATGTGCTGCAGAATGCCAAAAGAGGCGACAAGCAAATTCGAGCGAACCTATGATAGATCATTCTATCAAAATGATCCTCACAGAACAGGCATGCAATGCAATGATGCTGCAGCGTTCTACTTTAGTCAATTCGCAACAACAAAGAAGCGAATGGATGAAGCAAAAGCTGTTTCCAACTAGAACCAGCCCTACTGAAGAGAAGGAGTGATGAATTTGTCATTCTATATAAAAGATACATTTCTATCCATGTGTTTCAGGAGACATATATAGTGCGGCTTCTTTCATTGTGACAGAAATGCTTTCCTCTTGCATTGTCTTGGTCGTTCGAACGGATCCACTGGCTCCAACTGCCCTTGCCAGGTCTCCACGATCCGATCCGACCATGAGTGTGTGAATTGAATACGTAATAGCCTGCGTTGAAAATTGTGTGTGATCATGTTGTTTGTGTGCATGTTTCTTGGTTGCTTGCTTGCTTGAGACGACGACGTCCTCATCTCGTTCGTAGCTCTCTCTCTCTCTATCTCGCGTTCGCAACGTACTTCCCTCATTACATACCATCCAAATGAATACAAGATTGTGCTCGAATCTTGTAATCCGACAACTTGGCGTCGTCTTGGAGTTGCTGTCCTCCAAAGACGAGACGCTGTTGTTCAAAGGGAATGCCACGACGATCGGCAATCTTGGACTTGAGCGAGTGCACCGTGTCGGTGTGCCCCACGCCAAAGAGCAAATGCGAAGAGCTGCGCTTGTCGACGACAAAGATGGTCATGGACTGCGAGTCATGGTCGCAAATGGAGCCGCTACGGATGCGTGGATGGTGCAAGCTGGAAGTGTCCATGGTCTCTCTTTCACTCTTACTGGCAGAAGGAAGGAAGGAATGACTATTGGCTTGAACAATTCTGTTGCTTGTTATTCTCAGAGTGCTTCTTGTTTCACGATCCGAAAGTGTGCTTGTCTTTGGGGCTTTTTTCTCTTCAACCGGATCGGATCTGGGAATTTTGTGAGAGGAAGTCAACGTCAACGTCACGCTACCGGTAGCCACGCGCACCTGCTCGAGTACCGGCAAGCCACCGTAGCTGGTGGTGCAATCCTCACTCTCACTGTTAAGATACCGGTAAGTGGGTTTAGATACCAAGTACCGTACAGTACTCAAGTTTACAGAAATGTTGTAAAAGACAACGTAACCTAGATACTCAGATTTCCCAAACCAGTAACCTGTAAGATAAGCTACGAGTACCAATGTCTCAAATCCTAAGCTGCTACTAGTACTAATACTACTATGTGGGCACTGGTACGTACTGGTAGTGAGGTCAGCTAGCTAGTACCCACTGTCTTCCACATCACCATCTACATCCAAGTACTTCAAATCCCCATTCTGGGGTGCCTCCTCCACCGCATCATCTTTGTTTGGTCAATTTTGGCTTTGCACCTTTGCCTTCTTGGGCTTTGGCGGTGGCTCCTCACTGTCTTTGTGGGCATATGATAGTTAGTGGTAGGGTATCTTCCAATAGCTGCTAGTACCTGGTACATGTGGTGTCCATGAGATATGAAAGATACTGAGATTGAGATGATATCTTATTGATGGGGTAGAAGCGTACGCAAGTACAGTAGCTACTGTACAGTACAACCGCAACATAAAACTTTGCCGGCATGAAATTTGACGTCGCACTCATGAATTCAAATCATTCACACCAATCGAATGACGTGACCAGGATGACGAATGCCGCTTGGTTGTCTTTCTCACAACAGCTCTGACAGCAACCTCGGCTCGATCGTTGGCTCGCTTGGCTCGTTGGATCCGGATTCCGTACACCCGTTTTTAGCTTCTGTTATGTTCCATCAGTGTTACATTTTATTTCATAGAACAAATAAGAAATACTCTGTGACGATGAGGACTCCGATTCCCCGCATCTACCTTGGCAGTATGACCTTTGCTTGGTCGGGTCAAACGAGTTCCGTCGTGGACGAATCGGTGGCATTGGCCATGGTTCAAAAATTCTTGCAATTCCAAGAAACATCCGACAACGACAAGGTGCCGTTATTGGACACGGCACGAGTCTACGCCGGTGGCAAGACGGAGCTCATGGTCGGAGCCGTTCTGGATAAATTATCAGTATCTGACAGTAAGAGCAGTATTGTGGTGGGAAGCAAGGCCAATCCGGCGCTTCCCGGAGGTCTTTCACGAAAAGGCATTCAAGAGCAATTGGCCACGTCGTTGGATGCCATGGCACTCTCGAGTTTGGGAGAATATTACCTTCATCAACCCGACACGGAACATTCGTTACTGGAGAGTCTGCAATGCATTGACGAATTGATCCACCAGCAAGACAAACCAATTGCGTCTCTGGGCATGTCCAACTATCATGCCGTCGAGATGGAACGCGCCTTTACTCTCTGTCAAGAACACAACTTGACACCTCCCACGGTCTATCAAGGACTCTACAATCCACTGAATCGATTGGTCGAAGACGAATTGCTTCCTGTATTACACAAACACAATTGTCAATTTGTCGCTTACAATCCCCTCGCGGCCGGTCTGCTCACTGGAAAACACTTGCAACAAGGCAATGGTGTGGTCCCCGCCGGACGGTTCAAGGACAATCCCAATTATTTGCCACGATTTTATACGGACGCCAATTTTCAAGCCGTTCAATTGATCGATCAGGCCTGTCAAAAAGAAGGCATATCCATGGTCGAAGCATCCTATCGATGGCTCTTGCGCCATTCCCAATTACGACCCCAAATCGATGGCATTTTGATCGGAGCCTCGTCTTTGACGCAATTGGACGAAAATTTGGACAGTTGTACGGCGGCGGCAACACAGGGTCCTCTATCCGATCAATTGCTCGAGGCGTTCGATCAAGCCTGGGAGCTCACGCAAAAAGAAGGAGCATTTCCCTATTGGAGATCCTACTCGGCCGATTTTCCCAATCGAGAATCGTTGCATCCTGGGGCGTCGTACACGGTGAAAAAGTAATTCGCAAAATAGATAGATAGATAGATAGATAGCTTCGTAGTACCGAACAGAAGCTAGTATAGCTGATGAATGGTACGGAACGTAATAAGCTAGCTACGTAACTACTATAGATTCAAATTGCTAATTCTCGGAACGTCCTTTGCAGGGTAGGGTCACCAACCAAAAAGCTTTCGTTCATCCTCTCGACCACCTTCGTATGCCCGGCTTGGAATAGCGGTGCAATTGTCATTTTAGTGGACAACTTCCAACTGCAATAGTACACTGGGCATGGCATCCCGAACGGAAAAGCAAATTTTGGCATGATTGCCCCGACATCATGGCGCTGGTCCAAAACGTCTCGAACCGAGATCAATCATGTAACATCATTTGCAACTGCAAGAGCTATCTTTTTAATCCATTTATTATTAGTTCGGTGCAACACAACCCATGTTCTACGCCAGAGCACCAACAGAAAATGAAAACTATCTAGCAACAGCTACGCACATGTATGTTCGAAGAATGGTGTGGATTTGCTAATGTGCGGTGCGGAATGCGCCAAGGCTTGAAGCAAGTCTCATAATATTCAATCCTTTTAAAGCAACATGCATATTTTGTTTATGAAAATCAGAAAGGAAGATGGGTATGGCGTAGATTATTTGATATTATCATGGTGCTACTAGTAAGTATAGATTAAGTACATGCTTAATGGGTACAGCATCATTACTCTTCTTCTTTCACAGTGGTTACAACAACTACATAAAATACATAAACCATACAGATATGGGGAATGCCTAACGAGGCGCCCTGCTGTCATAACGGACCTGCAAGTTTCGTCCCTTCAATTCGCCCTCGTTGAGTTTGCTAATGGCGTCCGCAGCCTGGCTCTCCTCCGCGAAACGAACAATACCAAAGCCCCTAGAGCGGCCGTTGGCATTCGTCACAATGTTCGCCTTTTCAATGGTTCCGCACTGACCAAAATGGTCGCGAAGCTCCTGCTCCGTGGTCTCAAAGGACATGTTGCCCACGAACAACTGGACTCCACTGGTAATAGCAGGGTCTCCTCCGCCGCGATCTCCGTCACGACCGCGTCCTCTTCCTCCAGACCAACCACGACCACCGCCGCGACCTCCTCCACGGCCGCCGCCGCCTCCTTCACGGGGCTTGGTGCTCACTCCACGATCTTCTCGAATGAAGATGGGCCTGCCGTTCAAATCCGAGTCGTTCAGAGTCGACTTGGCTTTTGCGGCTCCTTCGGCCGTGGCAAATTCCACAATACCGTATCCTTTCGACCTTCCTCCATAGGTCGTCATGACATCCGCCTTTGTCACCTCGAATCCAGTCGTCATCATGAGCTCTTTGAGATCTTGCGAGGTAACCTCCCAAGCAATGTTTCCCACGAACAATCGCTTGTCGCTACCCCCGCCTTCCGCCGTCGCGCCGTCGCCTTCCATGTTTCTACCGTACCGCTACCGTTCGAATTAGGTTCCTATTGTATACACCAACGACAAGGACAGATAACGCGTGTGAGATCAAGCAGAGAGAGACAACAGATGCAGCATTCGTACCCACGATAATCAACAGCGCCGCAACAGCTATCGATACTCACCAATTGTCACCATTTCCTGATCAACAACAATGGATCCTGCTTCCCCGAGATCGCTGGTTCTGCTGCTGTCGAGAGATCACCAAAAGCCGTTGAATTCTGCAAAGAGGCTTCTCTTTTTAAGGTGGAGGTTACGGAAGTCATTCGTGAAAGTTCATTAATAAACGCGCTGGCATGCCGTGGGAGTGTTGCGGCAACCACTCCATCCACAGTGAAGGGGTTGTCCCCAACCCGATGCTACCGGTACAGTAGATGTATTTTAGCAAGCAAGCTAGCTAGAAGCTATTAATACCGTACGAGCTAGCAAGGCACGGCGCATCAACTACAGGCAAGCGCCAGAGGAAGTACAATGGGCCCCATCAGCGTGACTATCCTGCTGCTTGAGCTGGGAACGTGATACCCATAGTTTTTGAAATCACAAATCTGAACTTAGAAAGCCCAAAGTGAGCAATTAGCCGTCGGACACTGCAGATGGAAAGCTAGTAGTCTGACTGGGCACCATGGGAAAGTGCCAGAGACAACGGTCTGAAGCTACCACACAGCACTGCCGCAGACAATGAAGCATTCCTATACACACCAACACTACAAAACGCAAGCCCAAACAACGACTCCAATGACTTTCAACCTAATGCTAATAATACTATTGGTGTTCTAGTTCTGTTTCCTGAGCTCACTCTTTGACTGGCTGCCACTCTGGATGTCACTTTTTCTTTCTGCCTTCCTCTCTTGCTTCCATCAAACTAACTAATTGTCACATATTATCATTCCACCGGACTGATTCTGGTTATTGTTTGCAATTGATGCAACGTATCAAACTGCCTACCGATTGTGTCTTGTTGTTGCTTGCTTGCTTGCTTGCTTGTCAGAGGCACTATTCATTCATTTGTTGCATTACTGTATATCGATCATAAATCTGTCTGTTGCGGTTTGAAACCTTGCGGCTACTGATCATACACCCCCAGCTTTTTCTTGTAGAACCGCACTTTGTCCGTGTCTGGTCGAGCCGAGCTTCCCTGTAACGCATTCCGTTCCATCCGCTTGATCTTATCTTCCAACAGTCCAATAATATTGTCCTTCTCCTGGACATCTTCTTTGCGACGTCGATCCGATTCTTCCACCTTTCGTGCCAACTGTGTGAGCTCATTCATGAATTCCTTTTCCACTTCCGCTCGAACTTCCATGAGTTGCAGATTGGATCGTTTCATTTCACCGGCATAGGAATCGCGTGCTTTCAAATCCATTTCGTGCAATCGTTCCAATTCCGTATGCGCAATGACCAGATCGCACTTTGTGGAAATGGCCATGCGCAATTGTCCCGTCAATTGTTCAATCTCGGCGTCCTTCTTTTCCACGACGCGACGCAATTCCTTGACTTCTTCCATGAGTCGTTGCTGTTCCATGCGGGCATTGACTTGTGCCAAGAGGTCCTTGGCATCGACCGATTTCGATTCATCGTCGTCTTCTTCGTCGTCCGAGGATTCATCTTCCGACGTTTCATAGTCGGAATAGGTATCCGAGGGAAATCGATTGACCGTCTTGGGTGAACCGTGGTTGGAACCAGAGTACTTGTCCATGGTGTTGTTATTGCTGTTGCTGCTACCGGTACTATTGGTCTTGCGAGGTTTGTTGCTGACTGCGGTTGTGGAGCTGGGTTTGCTGACTGCTGCTGCTGCTGTGGAGCTACTAGTAGTTTTGGAGAGAGAAGACTTTTTGTTCTCCTCATTCTTGTTGTTGGAAGTGTTGGTACTATTGTTCTTGACTGTAGATGAGGGCTTCGTATTCTTTTCCAGTGACTTGGATTTACTGCTACCAGCGGTATTCTTCTTCTTGTTGTTCTTGTCCGTCAGGATAATATCACTCAAGATCACATCCTCCACATCACGATCCACAAGGTTAATGATATCCGCACTCCATTCCTTCTTGTTGCTACTCGACGACGACTTGGTCGTCTTGGCATTACCACTGCCACTACTAGTCGTTTTGGTCGGTCGACGCTTGGAGGGAGACGCTGCCTTTTTGGTCAGTTCCACAAAGTCCGACGGCTTATTCTCCCGACGAGACGCCGAACGAGAGAGGGAACGGCGTTTCTTCAGCTTGGCAGCGTCGTCGTCGTCTTCTTTGTGAACCTTCTTGGGTGGCTGAGACGCGGCACGACGTTGGGCGCTCTTGGAACGACGGCTGCGAGAACGACTTCGCAAATTGCCAATCAAGCGGCCACCACTGCGTCCCCGTTCTTCCGTCATCTTATTATTATCACCCCTCTTTTCCAACAAGTCTGGAAAATCAATGGGAGACATTGATCTTGTCTGTCTGTCTATCTGCTACTACTGAATCTCGGTGGAGGGGTTGGAGGGAAAAGGGCTGTTGGTGACAGACCTGCAGCGAACCTATCTTTAGAATGAATGAAGGAAAGGTTTCGTCAGTTACCTTTGTCTCTTTTTGGGAATTTATAGGGACTCACTCATCACGCATTTATATAAAAGTAACTCGTGAGAGAGATACCCAAATTTGGCCGACTCACTCCAACAAGATACCCACCATCGCACGAGAACTGAAATTTCTGGTTCATTTTGTGAGGCGCCAAAGCATGGGGTGTTATGGACGTTACTAAGTGGAAGAGGCTCAACGCTTCACTCTCATCCTTGTGACGGAGTGATGATCGTGCAGGCGGGTCGTGAAGAGACGAATTTGAATGTTTCCCTCCAAGATAGCCGGTCCCATCGTGACTCGACTCACTCCGTTTGAATCTTCAATCCACAGTTTGATAGGAACAAGCCAGCTGGCTGGCCAGTCGACATGGGTAGCAAAGGGTGTTCTCGGAGGGTATGCATAGGTGGTACCGGTAAGGTAGCATCAGCAAAAGTGATACTTGATGTTCCGGTCTACAGATAGATAATGCTTCCAGAAGCAGTCTAAAGGTTACTAATTGAACCATGGAATGCTGCAAACATGCTGAATGGATGGAAGGAATAGGAAGGAGTGACTATGCATCTCACTTGTCCCTCTTCTAAGGAACCTGCAACTTGCCAAGGAAATACTGTACTGTGGCATCACCTGATCCAACTTCTGTTTCATTGAACCGAATATCTAGCTAGCTAGGAATATCTAGTAGCTAGCTAGTAACCAATTAGACTAGATGATAGACCTTTGATCTTGGGAGCCATTGACAGTGCTAGCCGATGGGAACCCGCACCCTAGTGCGAAACATGTATTCGTTAGCGAAAGAAATAGGGATAAGGGTGTATTGTTTCCGTTCATTTTTTGAAATTGCGCTCGGCCGGCTTGTACGTAGCTTTAGTACTGACGCATCGGATCGAAAGGGTGGGCGGTGTTCCTCTGAGCGCCGAAATCAAATCGGAAGAGCCAAAGCTGCAGGCCATTTTGAAGATTGTCATCTGCACCGACCATGAAGGAGTAGATTGGTTGTTGGTGTTGTCGTTATTATTGTTGTTGTAAATAATAGATAGGCACAATCCAATCCATCACAGCACTCTCTCTATTATACCAGTGAAGTAAAGAAGAAGACACGATGAGCGCCCATGATACCGTGGATGACGATATATCCGCCGATGGGCCGGTACCCAGAGGAATGTCTGTGGTGAAGCGCATACTGGGTCGAATGTTTGGGTCCTGTGCCTCGGATCCCAAGGGTTCCGTTCATCGAGCATGGGGAATCAGTCTGCTCTTTGTAGTCCTCTATTTTGTGGTTGCCATCATTGAGAGTAAGTTTTTCGTTATGGCGGATTGAAGAGAATTCTACCTATTTTGGGTGTTTTTCTGTGGTGGCCGTCCAGTCACCACACTGTTTCTTTGTCTTCTAACGAATCTATAATGTCTCCTTTTTGTTTGTTGTTTATAGTGGTCCAATTACAAAAAATGGGTGGCTCGGAAGCTCTAGTGATTGCCGCCGTGTGGACTGGCATCATTCATGTCCTATTGGCCATTCTGGGGACATTTGTGTTGAAACGATTTCCCACGTCCTTTTCCATTGGATTCCTCATGGGAATTGTGATTGTCCTTGCCAACCAAAATCTCATTCTTTTTGCAACCTTCAATAGCTACAGCATGGGAAATCCCACTACCAACCTCATCTTTTCCAGTGCGGCCTTTACACTCTTTGCCGTCCTGAGTTTCTTTTCGCTCCTAATGTTCCAATTCAAAAAGGAAGTGGTAGTCTCACCCGTTGATGCCAAGCGAGCACGGCAGCAAGATTCCTTTACTGATCAAGCCTAAAGAAGGGGAACAAAAACTCTATAGATGGAAAGCTAGCCAGGCTACAATATTTGGATGAAAGGAGGCATGTCATACATGATACTACAATCCACAGTTTCATAGAATATCTGGTTGGGTGGTTGGACGCATGATTGAATGAATGTGTTGGCGCCCAACAGGAGCAAAAGTCTGAAACCATGCCAGGCGAGGGTCCTCTATACAAAACCTTGATGGAGGGACAATACACAAACAACATAGCATCCGTACAAGGCTTCACAACTAGACATGGAAGCTTCCGGTGGCTTTTTTTTGTACAGTGATTTCTATATAGCAACCTATTTACATCCAATAGCCATAGGAAATTTTTCTTCCATAGCTAGATCTAGCTATGGCAAAAGACACTTTGACGTGGTTCACTTTCCTGAAGGTTTGATGCTACAGTACCGTATGAGCAGAACAGGGAAGTTTGGGAGCCCTGGATCGGTTGCAACTCCAGCCAAGACCTGTCCCTAATAACCCCCTCGGTTCTCTCGTAGTACATGTATGAAAGTGCCATTATTATTTTTTCAACCGAGGCCTCGGCAGGGCGTTGTTTGTGGGTGTCTCCGGCACACGTCGTAACATCCTGCTCCTGAATCCTAGCTAGTAGAACACGGCCTTCCCAGAGTTCAAGGTACGGTAGCGTATTGGATACTTCGTCGGCTCCTACTCTGTCTCGACCTCTTTGTAAAATTTGCAGCTCCCTTCCTTTACCAACGCACTACCAGGTAACTAGACAGCTTCTGCAGCTCTGAAATCTTCATGGGATCGATCCCAGTTATTTCCACGACGTCTGAAGTGGATCCCACTTTGTTGATCGTGGAATGGAAAGCATTTCCAAGAAAGTGATGGAATTAGAGGGTTGATGAATCCGAGATTTAAACATGTCACTCCAGAAAAAAAGCTGTGAGTGTGGCATTTTGGAGTGGATTGTAATAGAATGTCCCGTTTTAAATATTGCCTCTTTCCAAGTTGTAAGGTCACTGTTAGGATCTTTGTACTATAAATGCTTCTAAACTATGCCCTTTTTCTCAGTCACTAATCCAAGCAGTCACCGTGATGTTGTGAGCTCCCGCGATCTTGTTGGTTGCAACATGTTGTTGTGTTCGAGAAAGCTGACTGTCTCATGCCTGTATCTCTCTTGCTTCCTGCTTGGCGACTGCCTGCATGACATTACAGTCTTCGAAAGAAAGAAGATCACGTTATTTTTGTGGGGCGTTGAACAAGATCTCACTCTCCTCCTCTCATCAGATCGCATGCATGATAATATTGGATACCGATAATCAACCAAAATGGCGGTCAAGAAGGCAATCAAGGGTATCCTGAAAAAGGAAGGTCACGTCGTGGGCAAGAAGCGTAGCTTGGTCTTTGCCAGTACCATGCGGTATATCCAAGAATTCGACGAAAACCTTCCCGTCCTGGCCATTAAGCAGCCAGATTACAGGGCAGATCCAAGCGACAAGGAAGATCCAGACACGATCTATTGGTGGGAAGAGGAAGATGCAATCATTCCTTGGTACGAGATGGAAGATGAGAATGAAATGATGGGTTATACCTGGGATGACGTTGTGGAAGAAAAGCAATTAACCTATCGATCCAACACGGCGGATGATATGCTCAAGGAAGCCAGGCAAGAGCGAGAAGAATGGTCGGAATCCACGGTATCCAGCAGTGATGATGACAGCAGTAGTAGTGGCTCCAGTAGTAGCAGTAGTAGTAGCTATGACGAGGAGACCGTGTCAGGTGATGAGGCAGAAGAGGAATATCAGCTACCCGAAGGACCTGGAATTCAGCTGGAAGCAGCTACCTTGGAAGCTGTCAAGGCAGAGCAGCAAGCTGCACGTAGTCCTGCTCCAGCTGCCAAGACACAGATAATCCAAGCTTCGCCAGTCGTCCCAGTGCCACCACCACCGTCACCAGCAGTCGCATCGCCCAAGTCTCCCAGAGAAGGTATGGTCAAGCCAAGTCCCAAGCGATCTACCCCCAGGAGAACGTCGAGATCGGGATCGATACTGCTAGCCACAGAAGACATGAAACTAATGGCCCCGCCCAAACTCAAGCCAGATGGCACACCTGAGCAGCCGCAACAACCAGCAGAGCCTCCACAAAAACCACAGGAGCAGCCACCAGCTGTGGAAGAAAAACCAACGCCAGTACAACAACCTCCTGTCGCAGTGGAAGAAAAACCAAAGCCAGCAGTTGTAGTAGAAGAAAAGCCAAAACCGGCGCCAGTAAAAGAAAAAGAAACGCCAAAACCAGCTGTTCCGGAAAAGCCAAAACCTGCAGCCCAAGAAGAAAAGCCAGAACCAGCCCCCAAACAACCAGCTGTGAAAGAAACAAAGCCTGCCGCTCCTGCATCACCATCCAAGGAGAAAACCAAGAAGAACAAGGCAGATACGCAAGGTAAGAGATCTTCTGTTGAAAAGAGATCTTCCGTCGAAAAGAGATCTTCGGACGGCAAAAAGAAGACAAAGAAGAAGAGGCCTTCTGATTCAAAGCAGCCTAAACCCCAGCCGCCCCTCCATCGACCTGAGGAACCTGACGATGGCGAAATGGATGGCAGCAAGTACGAATGGGAAAAGCCCGACTGGACCAAGGAGAACAAGCTCAAACAAACAAAGAAGGGACGATTGGTACGCAAGGGTGCCAACTTGGCCAAGCCTATCACAATGATCAATCGAGCCAAGAACGATATGATGGACGCCAAGTTGCTGCGATCTTTTGGAAAGCCCGATTGGACCAAAAAGTCCGAAGTCTTGAAGCGAACCGACACGGGAGAGTCAATCAAGAAAGGAGACAACTTGGCTCGCAAAATCACACACATCGCTTCGGATCCCGACGCCCAGGCAAAGTTTGCGTGGGAAAAGCCTGATTGGGCTACCAAGAAGGTATTGGTCAAGGAAACGGAAGATGGAGAAAAGCTCAAGAATGGTGAATCTCTTAGTAAGGGTATCACCCACATTGTAGAGGATGAGGAAGTCAAGGAAAAGTTTGCTTGGGAAAAGCCAGATTGGGCTACCAAGAAGGTATTGGTCAAGGAAACGGAAGACGGAGAAAAGCTCAAGAATGGTGAATATCTCAGTAAGGGCATCACCCATATCACCGAAGATGAAGAAGCCAAGGAGAAGTATGCCTGGACAAAACCTGACTGGACCAAGAAAAAGAATTTGAAAAATTCGACGTCGGGGGAAAAGATGAAAAAGGGAGAGTACTTGTCGACGGGGATCACCGACAATCAGAAAGCCAAAGACAAGTATCAATGGGAGAAACCCGACTGGGCCACGTCCGCCAAGAAGCCAGAGAAACCAGGAGCCGTCAGCAGAAGGCATTCGTCGGCAACCCCCGATGAAATCAAAGCGACGATTGCCAAGAATGTCCGACGAGGTTCCACAGATCGCACGGGCCAAAAATCGTAAATGAGGCTATTTTTTATTAGCATCTCTCTCGCCCTAATCCATCGAGTTTCCCTCCACAAACTGTTCCGCCCGAAACAAAGCAACGACATTGTTTCTTACTAAGAGTGGCCTATCTCCATCCAGCTTCGACGATGACGGCTAAGGGATGCAATACAGTCCTGCACGTAGCCATAGTTAGACAATGAATTAAATAATATAAACAACAGATCTCTGCATGCAATTAGGAACGACCTCAACGGAACGCAATGGTTCAAGTTGGTCGAGACATTCTTTTTGGTGGCAACGGCGTTGAGGCGCACCTTTCGAAGGCTGCTCAATCGCAACAGGGCTACACGAGAGTAAATCTTGAAGAGACAGCAACGTCAGACGGAGAAGTCTTTGAAATGGTAAGCATCAGAATAGATGGGAAGGGCGCTGCATGCCAACCCTATGAAAAACAGATGTTGGGCGACCCTGCTTCCTGGACCGTCGGATCAACTGCAATCCAAGGCCCAATAGGGGGGGCTCGAAACCTGTTGGAATACGGACATTTCCACAACACTTCCTGGGATTGAAGGTCGCCTTCGACATTTCCGGCCAGGATCGCCCACGTGCAGTCTGCTACCTTGTCGACGTTTACAAACTTAAGTTGGCCATTCCAGTAGACTGTTTCCACTTTGGTATATGGATACTGAGAAAACTCATCTCTTTGGTACGCTCCATTAAACGCGGCATGCTTGGTTCCAGACAAATGGAGGATCTCGAAAGGTTGGGTCTCGTAGTGATTCAATTCAGTACACGTTAGAAAATACTTCGGGAATAGGGGAGAACTGACCTCTTCCTTGGTCAAATCTTCGAGGAAATACTCTCTAAAAATTCGGTCCACAAACATGGGCTGCAGTTTCTTGATGTGTTCACTCCCAAACATCATCCTCCCATAGGTTTTTTCTGCATCACGCATTCGAGTCCTGAGGTAACTGATCGCCACATCTTTTGCTTTTGGTAGATTGATTTGGTATGCCAATGCGGCTGCATCCACCAGGATACCAAGGTCATCGGGGGGTGTCATCAGGCCAAGTGCATTTTGATGTTCCAGGTATGCCGCAATAACCTCATCGCAGAGTTTGAGTCCTCCCTCAAAGTCGTACTTGTCATAGAACTCTATAAGTTCGGACGCGTCTTTTGCTGTCATGGACCGAGCGGCACAGGGTTCTTGTAAGAAGTTCAGAGCCTTTTCAAAAAGATCTGGATGCACATCGTGAAAAATGATTTCGTTGGTTGCCTTTTCCTGCATCCCCACGGACAATGAGGTATCTATGAACTTGCTCAGGTGGGACAGAACGGGTCCATACATTGAATATTCCTTGGTAGCTGGGTCGTTGTCGTCGTCCATGTACTTGAGTGTTATTTTGATGTCAGGATCACTGCTGCGAATCTTTTTGCAGGGTGGCTCGTCTGCAACCTGCTCTTCCTCAACTCCTCTGTCTCTGTTAGTTTCTGCCATGGCTTGCTACTGCTGCTCGGTATACCGGTACCTTCAGTGAAAATGGGTACGAGCGAGATTTCTTTTGTGTTGAGGCCAGCAGCACTTGCCACAACAACCAAATGGATTGAATAAGCTAGCTAGGATGGGATTAACCTAGCTTGGTCGGGCCCTCCCGAGCTACTAGAGACCTCCGGGGTTTTTGGTTTAGGTTCCACGGTGACAAGTTGTACTCAGAGGCGCCAAAAAATAGAGTTCTGTTATCAAGTAGCTAGACAGGTGGAGCAGTTCCAGTTCTTGTGCACCAAACAAAAAGTTGATTTGATTCTGTTTGGAAGCCTGTTCATGATTGCGTGATCATGATTAATTGGACAAAGAAGTCCAAAACATTGGTACCTTGGAAGGTTCGTCAGCAAGGAAGCTAAGCATCAGCAGGGCACCTCCCAGAACGCCAGCTGAGAGAAGAAGAATCTTATCAATCTTGCACATGTATTGCCAATGAATGCAATGCGCAGTATTCCCAGGAAGCTGACCCCGGCATGAAGAAGGAACCTTTCAAGAAGGGGGAAAGATACTCAGAGCCGGTGCATGGGGAAGCATCTCCTTGAAAATCAGGACAGCAAACCCTGCCAGCAATGACAACGCAAGAACTTAGTCTAGGTGCTAACTGCCAAGGCCTTTCGATTGATACCCCAAGTACTCAATCGGTCATTGGGCAAGGATGGTCCCAGTGGTAGGACTTTGCAGCCTGCACTTGCTTACCTTTCATCCAAATCAAATGCACAGCTCTCAAATCCACCAGAACAAGGTGCCTGGTGACCATCGAACCATTAGACATGAAACCACTTACATCCATACACGTACCGATGATACCTGGCCTGGAAGTCTTGATGTGTTGCATAGCTGTTGCATACGAAGAGGAAAGACAAAAGATAGGCTCCGAGTGCGACAACCACTCACGGAGCGTGGAATCTATGGGTTCTGGAAACTATCACTTGCACAAGGTTTAAAGAATGCAACATTAATGATTTTTGGTGGCCTGTGGCTCATCTTTTATTGTTTATGGTGGTTTCTTGTCGTCTGGCTTTTGTGTCATGATCGGTCTGTTAATAACATGAAGGAGATCAAACTGTTTGCAGCGCACTGTCGATTCTGCAGCATCATTCAATTGGCATGGAACAGGGAGAAGTGACGCGTTCGACATTATACTCTTCATCATAGTATGCATTTTGGGGCATCGCTTTGGGATAATCAAGCCACTCAAAGCCCATGGGAATGCGCTGCATTGTTTGGCGCCACGATTTTTGGAAATGTGGAAGGAGTTCCAAAGCACACCTGTCATTCTTGGATTCTCCAAACACATTGTTAGCTCGGAGTGGTGCTAGTTTGTCAACACTCATGGCATCCTCTGCCAATGTGTCAATCTGTGTGTACGGAATTCGAACACGTGTTATCCCCTTCTTGGCAAGCTCTGCCGAAATCCAAATATCGTCCGTTGTCAAGCAATTGCTGGGAATGTTCTTGATTGATTCGAGTGAGAAAAAATCCCTTCGATAGATTGCTCCTTGAAATGCTTCCAGTATGTCCACAGCGGCCAACTGCTTCTTCCATTGACTCGTGTCATAACGGCATGCAGAACGCACTCGAACACCCGTGGACGAGAAGTGATCTGTGTCAATCATTTGCCCTGCGTTGGCAAAGGCAATGTAGGGTGCCTTAAGGTGTTGGTGCAAAAGTGATTCGACTAAATCTGGCGGATAGATGTATTCATCATCCACATTGATTATCAGAGTGTCTGGATCCGTTTCTTTTTCTAGCGTTGGTATGAGTTTGGTCGCGGGACCATAATCTTCGCAGTCCATGTTGAGGGTCAACCACGAGAGCTTTTGAAGAGCTTTTGGAACGACATACTCTTGATTGAATCGCTTGGAATACTGCGGAACATTGAAATATATCTCGTCCGGTACCCTAGATTGCCGTTTGAGACTGAGCAATACCGGCAAGATGCCTTTGATGCGGGGAGGAGTCGTTGTCAAAGAAACAACCACACGGCGCTTTGCTGGTTTCGGCTGATGATCTTGTGGGAAAGATTTTGTACTGATGCTGTTGCGACTGTCCCTGGGCACTTCCTTATCCTCTTGGGATGTCATCAAGAGCACTCTCCCCAGCACATTGTACACATGGAGTAAGTGTTGCTGACAACGATTGTACCTGGCAAGTTTATTGTAAGTTTCATCAAGGTATTTGACCCCCGCAAAATGCAAGAGGCCTGGTCGCTTGTGGGAATACTTGCGCATGAAGCCTTGATCTTGTTTTGTCGCAAAACCATGGAGTACGTATTCATGAGCCCGCTTAGCATGATCAGCACTGCTGTCCAACAAGCCCTCTATGAGAGGACTGTAATCCCAGTCTCGTGCCAAGAATTGTGGCACTGGAGAAATGATTCCACAAATCTCTGACTCATAGTCAAGTGTGATCTTGTTAGGGTTTTGCTGCCAAAATTTGACCAGGGCTGCCTGATCATCAACCTTGTGTTCTTTCATGTAAGGCAAGACCCATTCAAAGATAGACACAAGTGTTTGGGGTGTCCCGAGCATCACACCGGCGTTGAGGTATCGGAATTTGTTTTTCCGGGATGGTGCTTGTTGATCAACAAACTGTTTGGCTGCCATATCTGTTTTACAATATACTGTGTCACAGAGAGGTTCAGCACAAAGGATAGCCTTGTCAGCTTGTGGGGCAATCCTTTGGAATGCACTGGAGATTTGCTGTACAGGTGAGATGACAATGACATCCAATGAGTCTGAAAACAATAGGAGAGACTTGTTACCTCCATTGCGCTGAGTTTGTTGTGCCACCTGTAGGTATTGTTCCATGCGAACCTGCCATCGCAGGTACTCGGGTTGCCCATCCTTCCAGGCACTCTTCCCTTTGTCTGCTCGGATGACGATAGGTGGTTGATAGCCATTGCGTAGTGCCGAATAGAAATAGTTTCGAAAGTTTCGATGCAATTGCAGATCTTGGGACCCGTCGAATTCATCCTCATCGAGGCCAGAAAGCCTAAAACGTTCGACCGGTGGCGAATCCAAGTACGTGTATAGTTGGATCGAGTACTCTTCATCGTTGCTGTTGCGATGTTTGTTGTAATTGTCTGGAAGAAGGAATGCCCGATGATGTGGTTTGGTGATGGCAGGAGAATCATCAGTTGCCTTCGCTTCCAAGAAGACACGATTGTTCGCGATTCCCGACCAACGAATGGATTGAAACAACACAGGCAAAGCCAATGCTGACAACCCAATAGTAGCCATCAACCGTGGCAAGGGCAGCTTCCATTTAGCAGCCTGCCAACGCACCCAAAGCCCCATCCACAGCCAACGAAAGTGATGCCTATCCTCCTTTCGGTCGTCATTCATAGCATGACTATGATTACCATTCATCATTCTCTCCAATTCACTTTTCTTCTTCTTGAAGGCTCCAATGAAACTTTTTATGTGGTTGCTTGGCTTAATTGTCCCAGAAGCTTGCGCTGCACAATCGATTTTAAAGCCATTACGTGTACGGTAGATCTCCCGCGACCGGTACGGTCGTAGAAGTCGTCGTATCGGTGCGGTATAATCTACGGAACCATGATCGGTAGGTTGTACTACATGTACCGTGCAGGCCGAACAGGTTGCCTCGGTTGGTTGGCGCTACCGGTACCAGGTACGGTACCGCACCGTGCTACGGGATTACTGTTATGCTGTACATGTATGTATGTATGTATGTATGTATGTATGTATGTATGTATGTATGTATGTATGTATGTATGTATGTATGTATGTATGTATGTATGTATGTATGTATGTATGTATGTATGTATGTATGTATGTATGTATGTATGTATGTATGTATGTATGTATGTATGTATGTATGTATGTATGCATGTATGGAAGCATCGTACAGTCGTACCGTTTGCACTCATAGTTTCCGTGATCGGTCCTGCAGCAGCTTTCCGCTCTACCGGTACGGTACCGTAGCCCGTAGCGGATTGCGGGTTGGGCCACGACTAATTTTCGATTGAGCATTTACAGAACTGTAGTACGAAGGGGTGCTGGTGATACTACGTTTGCAAAATTCAACACGTCAATGGGGGTCGTTTTTTTCAAGGGGTTTTCGACTGTAGACAGACTCTGCTGCTCCAACCTTCAGTTGTACATGCCTTCTATGGTAGTAGAGAAAAGATCCCTGGCTTGGTTGGTACGGCTTGATGAGTATGGCCCAGCCAATCTATCCATTGTGTGCAATGGAGCGATTTTGGCTTGGAGCGATTTTCGAGTTCTTTTTTTTAGGTTGCAGAGCTAATAATGGACAATCCTGCGCAACACTGTACGGGGTAGCTGTACATTCCAGTCGCGGTACGGACTCAAGATTATGGATCCCGAGTACTTTGGGGGAACTTGGGGGTGGGATTCACCCCTCTTTCCTAAATACCACACCGCACACCGCACACCGCACCGCTACCGCTACCAGGTACATACCGTACCGCACATCGGTTCATGATGTACAATAAGCGCCAGCCCAGCCGGAGAGGTGCGCTCATTGATTTTCTATTTATTTATTTATTTATTTATTTCTATTTATTTATTTATTTCTATTTATTTATTTATTTCTATTTATTTATTTATTCCTTGCTTCCGAGGCGTCGAGGCGTCGAGGCACCGTACTACTACTTCCAACCACCAATGCTCTTTACTATGACGAGGCTTTACTATGACGAGGCACCGTACTACTACTTCCAACCACCAATGCTCTTTACTATCACAGCATCCTGGCATTGGATTGACATGCGTCCCAACAGAAAATCCATTTGCTGCCTTGGCTTGCCTGACACAAAGGATTTTATTTCTGCATTGCACTACAATATCGAAAAAGAGGTTTGGAGAGAAGCCGTCCTTCTACCGACGACATTGTCTACCAATGGTCTACCAATCCACCGTCTACCACTACCGCTACGGATCTGTTGTCGCCAGCTGCTCCTGTTTTTGACTACTCCCTTGATTGCTGCGCAATTTGTTCCGCCTTGAAGTCAGTGCCTACTTCGGTAGGGGCAAGACTCTTGGCAACAACATACAGCTAGCATTATGGTGAAGTACTCCAAAAGCCGTGAGGGCCGAGTCTTTGGGTTTGGTGTTACCCATATTCCTACCAAGAAATCAGAATCATCAAAGCGCACTGTGGCTGCTGCTAATGCTATGAAGGTTGAATTGGGGCGCCCTCTCTCAAAGAATCAAAAGAGAAGAACACACAAAAAGCTCAAGAAACTACTGAGCTTGCCAAATCCTGGTTGGGATGGCCTTATCACAGTGGATCCCGCTGAATTTTCTGGAGCCCAGTACTCATTTGCCCCAGAGGAGCTACTTTTGGTTGATGCCAAGGATGGCTTTGTTCACTGGTTGGATAGGGCCAATGGTGTCTTTTCGTGCATTGTCGTTCCAAGAAAATTGAGGAATGTGGCAATGAATGGTAACAATACTGAAGTTGTTACGGCTGCCCTGGAACGTCTTCAAAAAATAGAAAGATCCAACAAACGTGGGGAGGGCCAGACTGGAGAGAGCACATGCAATGCAAAATATGCCATCTTTGGTACCAAAGCTTTGCAAAGGAAAGGTCTTTCAAGGTCCAAACTCCAGGAGAAATGTCCTGAAGAAGCTAAAATTTTGGAGGCTTGGGCACTTCGCCTTGAACACTTGGCAGCAAATCTCACTCCCTCAACTCAATTACGTGCCATCAAAAAAGCTGCTGAACTGGTTGATTTGTGTACCATTGAGGGTTGCACATTTGGTGGTGCCCTTGCGTCCTCAGTGGATTACTCAGCTCCGGCTCATGTTGATGATGATTTCTTTTTGTCGGCCCACCAACTCAATGTTAGTGGCCGCTTTGGAGATGAGGAAATAGTGCAGTATTTTTGCTTTCCTTCTTGTGGATTTGCAGTTGCTTTGCGCCCTGGAGATGTCATCCTATTCAATCCCCAGGTTCACCATTGCCTATCCAAAAAGTCTCCCGCTTATGCTGAGGACCGTGTGCATGTCACTACCATGTATCTCAAGACTCGGCTGGTAGGAAAGAATGACACTAGTGCAACTCTCACAGAAGAGGAAAAGGAATATTTTGTCATGAAACTTTAAAATAAATAGTCACCACTGCCGATCCTCCCTCGTCCTGTAAGTTTCCCCTTGTTGCTATTCTCCAAGGCCATGCACTGCACTACTAAGACGCTGTTAATACTTCCTTGCTGAGTTTAGGTTGTTTGCTGGTCACTGAATAGTAGCTGCCATGACGATAATATCGATGACAGCACAATGACGAGGGCTTTCCATAGAGCTCTTGTCTGATTTCAACGATTGCGACTGTTGCGGCCAGTCAGCTGGGAGAAATGCTTCATTTCTACTGCTTCGGACGAGTCTGAAGAGTCGTCTAGAAGGTCCTTTGGCGCTTTTGGCGGTTGACGTCGGTCCTTGCGGCGACGCTGGATTGGTTGGCGCTCGTCTTCGCTCTCACTTGAAGCTTCAGGCACGGGGCGCATCTTGCTGGGTTTTCGATCGGCCTGTTTGGCAGTTGGTTTGGAAGCAGCAGCTGGTTTGGCACTGGCACTGGCAGTTGGTTTGGAAGCAGCAGCAGGAACTCGAGCATCATCACATCCGATTTCAAAGCTGTTGGCACCACCACTGATAATAACGTGAAGATAGTGGCCACCTCTGTTGGTCTTGAATCGCAGGTGTCCATTGGAAGCTGAAACCATCTTTGCCTCCAGGTCGTACAAGAGAATTGGACGTCCATTGGGAATGTAACGATCTCCCTGCAAGCAACAGAACATGTCAACATCCTTGTTTCGATCCACACAACGCTGGATACCGGTACGAACGCCGTCAACAATGATGGCCATGGTATCATTGGAAACAGGCCGGGGGTTGCCGCCTTTGGAGAAGAAAGCAATCTTCACTTCGTCGTTTACAAGTCGATTCGGATTCGCCATGGTGTTTCTTCCTTATCCGAAAAATGAGAAAGTGCCGTTGCTGATTGCGTTTTCGTTCCGATTCAATGCGCCTGGAGGTACCCTGCCAGAGGCGGTACTCCATTCATTGGGTTCCTCGGAATCTTCCGTCGAGCCTGGACGAATCTTTAAGAGAGGTTCGTGCTGCCTCGAGGAAGAGTCTGAAGCCGGTCAATCGATTGTTTGGTAGAGGTAACGTGCGAAAGCAATCCACAATTCTCTTTCATCGAAAGTGAGAGCGAAGGCAACCATGGACAATGACAATCAACCAATTCTGCAAACTGGCTCTTTTGATCCGTATTGCAGTTGGAAAACTCTTGTTTTTCTCAACCCAGTTGATGACTTCGAAAAAATGAGTGAAGAAGACCGGACGGTGGCAATTTGCTTGGAGACGTATGATGGCAAACGACGCAACTACAGAGGATCAGCCACGTTCGATCGATTTGCTGGAACTGCCAGTTACCGTTTCTTGTTGTCTGTTCGCAGGGTTGAAAACATCGTGCAAGATTATGGCCAGGTTACCGAGCGGCTCAGTGAACATCTAAGCAGCTCTGTTGAAAGATTCGAGCTTCGCCTAACGAAGCGCTTCTCATGGACGACCGAAACGCACAAAGTAAAGGGCGAGACGACCAGTGGTCGATGGATCACGCTGTGCTTCAATCGAGATGCAGCAGCTCAAACTCCGGACAGCATCAAACAGATTGATTTGATTGTACCAAAGTCGAAGACTTCTGACAACGGAAAACTCCTAGCTCTTGCTGTGAATAGCGCCAAGCTTGTGGTGGAAGCAAACATTGCCATTATGGAATTTGAGGCGGCAAAAGCGGAGATGGCACGACGACAACAAGCCACCTAAATAGTTTGGCCCCATCCACATCCAACAATTGTTCTGTTTCCCAATAGCTTTTATTAATCGTATGATATAGCATCTTTTTGTTATCCAGCCAGTTGTAGACGGAACCAAAGCAACATTTACTTCCAAAGCTAGCTGCATCGTCCGCATGTATACTAGCAGCTAGCTAGCCTGAGCGATGCAATTCAGAGTGCGTACCAAGGGATTGTACCAGTACGAAGAGGGATCAATCCTCTCAGCTCCGAAAAAAATGAAAAGGGTCTTGACAGCCCAAAAACAGCGTTAAAATATGCCCTTTTTTGAGTCATTTGAATCCTTTGACTAACTCGACTGTTCCATAAGTGGTATTTGATACCCCAATTCCAGTTTCCCAGGTAGCTGTAAGAGAAAATGTGTCGAGAGGCTAAAAAGTAGAGGACGACGAGGATAATCAATGAGGATGCGACAATGTGTTGCTGGCCGAAGGTTGTTGTTAATGATGAGGTCCAGATGCACTATGCTTGTCTGTTTTCACCTCTTTGTCATGAGTGGCACCAGGGGTCGATCGGAACAAAGTGAGAAACTCGATTTGATCATCAGGTCTCATGCAATGAGTCTTCCAAAATATCGAACGCTTTCACTTCAAAGTCAGATAGATTTTTCATGTCCGTTCAAATCTTGGGTGTCACAATGCCATGGTTTAGACCATTATGCAGCTGCAGGAAGACATTGGTTGCATCCTTGGATTGCAGATTGAAGTTGCTGCCATGGAGCTTCGACGGCGGCAAAATCCTTTCTTGGAAGCAATCAATACGACCAATGACGTCCAGCCAGCATCAGCACCAGCACCAGCACCACCCCCAGTGGCATTGATTACCCCCAATGAGCAAGTAGCAGTGAGTCAATCTTCAAGCGTTGCAGACAACCTGTTGCTGGCACTACGAGACACCATTAGCTCTAGGAAGACTAGAAACACGCCTCTGTTTGAATTCATCAAAGGAGGAAACAAATCATTCAAGGAAAAAGGATGGCTGCGACGAGCACTCCTTGACGCTGATTCAGCAGCTCGATTCGCCATTCAAGAACGTGAAAACTACTTTCTTCTGTTGATATTCATGGGGTTATCTGGCACTGGGCCTGAAGTCGATGAAAAATCAAAGCAGGACACATCTCCAATGGCGCTGCTCAGTCAAGCTTGGGGCTTTTCAAAGCCGGCGGTTCGAAGAGCTTGCGGCGTTCCATTAGACGACGACAATTTTCTTGACTCTCTCCTGCCATGTGAAGTTAGAAAGCGAAATAAATGCGCCTCGAGCTGGACTCCACAAGCGAAAGCGAATAGATTGATCTCAGAAGCCGAGCCAGACGGCTTTGTTTCCCCAGATTTTGCAGCAACCCGACAATCCAAAAAACGTGACATGAAAGCAACCCCCAATCTGCTGTCAGGAATGGAAAGCTTGGGGTTGGAATCTCCCAGAACGCCCACAGTGATGAGCGCTATGAGATTCTTTGGTCGGCAAGACGCATTTGATGCAGGTCGCCAGCAGCGCACACGGCTTGATTTCGGAGAAAGGTCACCTCTTATCGAGGAGACAGAGGAGCAATCCGACGCAACCCAAACAGACCCAACTCATGAAAGCAAAGCGACCCAAACCGAAATGAAATCGAGAGTACAAGCAGAAATAAAAACCCACTCCATCAGTGGAGACTGCGAGGAAGAGATTTGTCGAGCTCTTTTCCTCCTCTTTCAGAAGAAAGCAGTGCCAATTGATCAGACATCAAGGACCAATGAGAATAAAATCTTGACCGTTCGGCAATTCCGGAGCGGATCGTCCATGAAGCTTCTCCGAATTAAACAAAGTCGACGATGGACAAAGGGAGACGAGCGAGGGAGGAAGATTAAGCGGAAAGCTCAATTGGTTGAAACATTACTTGACAATTTGGATGTGTCCGAAAGCGAGCTGCTCTCGATTCTGAAAATCGTTGGAAGAAATCATTCCCTCCATGTATTTGCCGACGATAGCGAATGCCGTTTAAGCATTGAGCAGTGCGCGGCCATGATGCAATACCTTCCGACCACTGTCCGAGGACTTGAACGGCTCTCACGATTCTTCAAAGCGACACTGTCGAGTTTCGGGGACCAACTCTTTCCAACGATGCTCAGGAAAAAGCTCGCAAGTTACGCTATGGAATCGTTTGATTTGAAGTTAGGTTTTGAGATGGTGTCACTTGAAATTGGCGGGGAAAAGAGAAATGAGCGGTGCTTACATGCGTGGGTAAAGGAACCAGCAAAAGTCATTGAGACGCTGACACAAAGCGCAATCATGGCAGGGAAATTCGAAGAGTCTGCAGCTTTTTGCAAGCACCACAATCAACTGACTGTCGTTCAAGGAACGGATCGAGGGGGTGATATTACACTTTGCTTAGTGCGTGTCGCCAACCGAAGTGGAGGAAACGCTCCTCAATACTGTATCCCTCTCGCATTCTATGAATACGGAAAAGAAAGCTACAGCAACCTCGAAAAGACAATATTCAACCCAAGCAAACCAACCAAAAACTTCCTTCAAAAGATGTTGAATGGCGACTTCCAAATGATCGTGGTGGAAATCAATGAAGGCAGCATTGCAGTAGACGCGCAATGCTGTATTCTTGATTGCGCAACAACGCTCCGGATCGATCGACTACCCGACAGCAGCACACTTCGATTGGAGGCTTACGAAACTCCTCTGCCAAGACTTGTTACGGTTTTCAATGAGGAAGAATCGCGGAACAGTGAGGAAAACCCAAGTCGACACAAGCAATTCATTCAGCTAGTTGGCAAGGCGAGCAATGAAGCAACTCATGAATATACGGGGCTTGCTTTGACCAACTGTTTTGGGCGTGATGTGTTTCAGGCAACGTTTCGAGAACCGCTGCAGATAACGACGACAAGCTCCGTTCGAATCAGATCTCTGCGAATCAGAGGGATAACAGCAGATGACATCAAATGCAATACAGCTGTCATGGGGCAGGGAACGGCAGGTGTGATGTGCCCGTGTACGATGTGCATTGGGAGAAAGAAAGAGTTCAGCCGATTCTTATCTCTGCCATCGAACCAACAGCCAGCTCTCCGTAAAGGCGACAATGCAAATCCAACGTTGTATGATGGATTCGTTGAAGACGCCGGTGGTCGAGTTGATTGGGTGCGAGCAAACTCTGCAGGCCAAGCAAAGACGCTGAAACTCCGCTATCACAGTGTCGTCCACCAACCTTTACTCTACACGCCCCCAGAACACAACTCTGGATCTGGTATGCATGTCTCTAGTGGGCTGCTTACTCATCTAACGATGCGAATGTTGGACTTGCTGGGTAAAATCGATCGAGAGCTCCCATGGTTGGAACAATTGTCACCTCTCATGGAAGAAGCAAGACGTTTCAGCATTGCTTCAGTGAAGGAGGCAGAGAAGCTTCGAAGAGAGGACACACGACTACAACGGGATGCAAAAGCAGCCGAGAGGCTATCAATGACTACTAGCCAGCTCAACTCAATCAGCGCGGACCGAAGTGAACTTGCAAGAAAGCTCAAGACGAAAACCAAAGCATGCGAATCGGCAAAGTTGTTTTTGGAGAAAGGAAATGATTTTCTAGATGGGGTTGCGAAGAAAACAAAGAGTCGAATTGTCGGTCCTGCAACCTATTGCTTTCGTAAAGCCTATGAAGTGGACGGCCGAGTTTCATTTCGTGTGGAGAATAGTGGATTTGAGTTGTCAAATGGCGATGGAATACGCGTGCTTGAACGTCGAGAGCTCATTTCAAAAAGAATGAAGCAACTCTTTCCCAACAATATGCAGTGTCAGTCCAGAGTTGAAGAGATAATGGTGCCCTTTCGCAGATTGACCGAGTTGCTATACGAAATTTCCACCATGATGAAATCTCAGCGCCGCTGGTCGGATGAAGATGCAACCAAATTTGATTCAATTACTCAACAATATGCAAAGCTTTGGTTGGAATTCAAAAGCGATAAAGATGGAAGCTCAAACGGAGAAGAAATGAATGTTTTTAATAAGCTTCACGTCCTCCGTGCCCACCTATCGGCTTTTGCAACCAACAACCTAATGCTTGGGAGATGTTCCGAAGAGGGTTTTGAATCGGCTCACAAACGCATCGAAGCAATCCGACAGCCTCTGGTGTGTATGACAAGTACCGAGGCGAGAGCCAACAACATATTTCGCAGGATTATGCTGCAGTGTCGACCGGAAGTTGAAGCCATACGTCTATCAATCGAAGAACGCTTTGGGGGCAAGAAGAGAGCTCCATACAAGAAGACAACACGAGCACTTAAATCGGCGGATAATGCTCCTGCAGCAACCGATCAAACGTCCCAAGTCCGTCTTCTAGATGGCTTTATCCACTCAATCAATGGCTATGTTATTAAGCAGGGATGGAAGGATCACTTTGAATATGTTTGTTTCAGCAAAGTGCCAGCGGCATGGACGGAACCTTTCTCAAAAGACGAAAGTCTCGGCGGTGTTTACCGAGCCAATGCTGAATACATTTGAATACGCCTAAGCTATAGTGCTCCAGCCCTGTGCAAACAAATGTAGTTTTTAGCACGATATCTGCTCGTACCGTCATTTGCAACAGCGCTTTCTGACTGCTGCAGCGGTGGCAGGTGTTGGGCCAACGCTGGGAAATGGACATGTGCTGGTCTGAATTTTGGTCTATTCGATGTCCGCCCATGGGAAAAAGTCTCTTGGGGACACATATGGCTTCATAGGCGACTCTAGCGTCCTTCGTGGGGAGGAGAGAGGCTTGGTTGACGGCGCTTTTCGCTATGGTGGTCGATTTTGTCACTCGGAAAGGTTTGAAGTTAGAAAACAATAATAATAATGTAGCGCGCCGGGCAGCTAATGCCCAACTGATGGGGGTATGAACCGATGTGACCGTCTACCTGTCCCAATACGTGACTCAGGTGCCGATCTGACTGCATTTTCCGCGGATCACCATTGGATCTTGGCAGCAGATCTTCCATTGCATTCTTCCTTCTTCCAACACGCAACAACCACAGCTGTGGCATTCTCACAATTTCTCACAAATTTTATAGTGGGCTTCTCTTGACTTTTTGTTCCTCTCTCCAATCAACTAATAAGTGGTGTAACCATGTTCCGAACACGCGTAAGTGGTGGCGTCCAATGTGTGTGTGTCTTGAACAAAATGGTTTGGGCATTGAAATGAGGTTTGGAGGCTTTTTCTGTCAGCAGCTTCTTTAGTGGGATAATGGCCGAGTTCAGCTTCGGTTGGTTGATGCTCTATTGGTTTGACTGATCTCTTCTTTTTGTACTTTCATTGCAATGTTTTCATCATTCAGGCCCTCGCACGAACTCTGAAGCCCTTGGGTGACCGAATTTTGGTCAAGAGAGCTCCCAAGGAAGTTCAGACTGCCAGTGGTATTTATCTCCCTACCGACAAGACCAAAGATCCCAATGAAGGAGAAGTGGTGGCGGCTGGACCCGGGGAACGTGATGTGACCGGCACTCTTCACAAAACAAGCCTCCAAGCAGGTGATAAGGTTCTTCTTCCGGAATATGGAGGAAGCAAAGTCACAATTGAGGACCAGGAATTGTTTCTCATCCGAGAATCGGATATTTTGGGAAAATTTGAGTAAAGGCAAAAAGATTAAAGAATAGAAGTGGATGAAATGACAAACCTGGATATTGGATATGTGATGATGATGATGATGATGAGGATGAGCAAATATGGATTGGTGTTTTGGTTTGACGGTGGGAAGAATTGGTGATTGATGGATTTTTCAAAATACTCAAACAATCAACTGGAATGCATCCTCCTTGATGACATTACATCTTCCCCTGACGAATGTACGACTGTACTTAGAAATCAAAGGCGGTTTGAATAATTGAATCCTTACTCTCCGATGGAAGCATTCTTTGTCCCTCGGGCATGGCATTTTTCTGTCAGACACTCGATGGCTTCCGTATGTTGAATTCCTGTGGCCTTGCTTTATTCTGTAGGATTGTCGTTTTCTGGAATACGGCCATTGTCTATTTTTGTTTGTCGAGGCTTCGTTGTGGAGGACTCGTCACTCGTTTAACATTCAATTCATGCAGATTGCCGCGCCTAGCTGCATTATTTGTCGGGAAACTCTTGTTTTCAATGGGAACAAGATGGCATCCACAACAGCTAGCTAAAAGTCTGTGGCTTTGTTTTGATTCTCGAGATCTATTTTTGTACCATGAAATGGTTATAGTATGTTGTGACTATCATATCAGCGCTTCGTTCTGTAGCACAGTTTTTGTCTTCCATGCTGTGGTCAGCAAACCAAGACATTCTGCCAGCATGCATTGGACACTTGCTGTACTCAACACTTCCTTCTTGTCTCGCTCGGTACCGCACCAGTGCACAGTGCACAGGATGCCGTAGTGAGGCAACACCTGCCAATGCTGCTGAAACCAAAAAGTCAAATGACTGGCTTCACGCCACATCCCCCAGGATCGCAACTAGATGTGACGGCTACGAGTAGTAGCTATGACAGCGCATTCTCGGCTACGAGTATATAGCTAGCTTACTCCACGAAAAATACCATAGCAAGTCATCCATAGCTTAAACCATTGTTCTTTGTTTCAGTTACTCATTCATCGCGAGGAACACTGAACGCAAAAACCGCACAGCTCTTGTTAGGCCGGTGCAGGTTGATACAAGCATTTGCAGGTACAAGACTGTTCTCCAGTATACTCACGTGATATCCTGAAAGTAGGCATTGGGATACATCTCTCGCTTGATAGTAACTAATGGTACCTCGGGGACTCGTTTCTCGGCCTTGCGCCTTCGTATCTTCTTCTTTCTCCTGTTGTCAAACGAAAGAAGCCAAAATGTGAGTGGGCGACAATAGTGTTCCGCATCCAGCCAGCAACTTTTTGGGCACTGGGACAACGCCCATTCACAGTGGTGCCACACACCTCAACTTACGGTAGCTCAGGCATGACAGGTGCAATGGCCGTTGCCGAGCGGGGGATCGACGATCGCATCACAGTCACCGTTTCTTTGATAATGTCATCAACAGACTTGTCCACCTCTTCGTGCTTGGGGAGATCTGCCGTGGCTAGGTGTTTATCGGGAGCTCTGAGGATGCGTGGATAGCGAGAGATAAAAGCAAGCAGGTGCATTTGTGAGGACGGAGTAAGACCACTACCGATTCGGCACCACAGAGAGCATTGGGGACGAGATGCATAAATCAAATGACAACTTACTGAACAGCAGGCAAGGAGAAAAGATCATTCGCGCCATGTGCCATTGCAATGTCGGATGGGACTTCTGAGCGACCTCTGCTGCTCTGGCGACTATGAGGTCGCTCCCTTTGACCATTTGTGGCCACGTGCAGACTTCTCTGGCGGCTGTGGCTCCTCTCCCTTTGATTGTACGTGTCCACATGAGGACTTCGCTGGCGGCTTCGACTCCTTTCCGTTTGATAGTTTGAGGGGATGTATGGACCTTGACTTCTTTCGCGACTTTGACTGCGCTCTCTGCGATAGTCGATGGCCACGTGTGGACTTGCATTATTTCTCTGGCGACTTCGGCTTCGGCTCCTCTCCCTCTCATGGTTTCTGGCCCTGAGAGGAATAGGGGTTGACATTGCTGGGATAGAACGAGGCGACGGCAACACCGGACGAAGTCGTCCTGTATCTGGGGTTACCGGGTATGCTGCTTCGTACGGATCCAGTTCATCAACCATGCGTTGAATGCCCTCGGCAGAAGCTGCCCGAGACGATCGATCAATCTCGTCGGACACTCGCCTCATGCTTCGATCAACTTCGTCAGCAACACGCATCAATCCTTGGTCAATCTCGTCCGCGCGCAGCATGCCTGGAGATAATACAGTCGTCGTCGAACGTGGGTCATAGTCTGATAAGCAGGCCTGCAATCCACCATCGCCATCGCGAACCTCGGAACTTCTCGAAGTCAATTTGAACAACAATGACCAAATTGAGTTTCGAAAGGAAGCAATCTCATTTCCTCCAAACAAGCGAAATTGACTTACTTTTGCCCAGCACGCGGGTATCCTTGTGATGGATGTTGAGCAGGTTGAGCTTTATAATGCCCTGTTTGGCGGATAGTGGTACTGTCGTGGCCATCTCCAACACCAGCAGCGTTTGCTGGACTAGGCTCTGGTTTGCGGACAAGCGCAGCTTCATTCCCAGCTACCCGTATAGTCGGCGAAAGTTGCTGGTAGTGCACTTGAGTATGATTGCGGCCAACATCAAGTGTTCCGTGTCCATGACTATGCCCTGGGTACACCTGGTCGACTCCGCCGTTGTCCTGTTCTACAATTTGTGGCGGATGGCCATGGTATACATGTTCCTGTTGGTCAGCTTCCACTCTGCCCCGAGCAGAATATAGTTCTGGTGCGCGGCCCGCAGGTGCATCGTCGCGACTGTCTTCAACTACGCAAGTGACATGATAATGCTCCGGTTGGTGAGCTTCCTCAGGATCCCTGTGAACGTCATGTCCTGCTTCCTTGATATGCTTCCTGTTTGGATTTGTCAGGTTGGACGATCGAGACGGTGTAGATCTCCGTCGTCGCCCCTTCGGATCTTTGTATTTAGCCTTGGTACCACCAGGCTCTTGTTGAGCTCTGGAAACTCGTTGTGCAGCATAGACAGGTGGATCAGAACTACCGATGCCACTACCGGTAGTGTTTCTCGTGGCATTCGGTTCATTGTCAGCTGGTGCGCTCATACGGTTTCTCTGCGGTGGATCTCGTGTCTTTGTTTCTGCATTCTTAGCTCTCGCAATATACTGAATGAGATCTGATGGTCCGGCAAGCTCTTGAGATGCAAGGCTCTTCTCCCCTCTGCGCCGTGATGACGAAGATTCGGATCTGTTCGGATGACCGTGGGATGCTTCACGGCTAATGCTGCCCCCCAGCTTTGATGACGAAGAAACCGATCTGTTGGGCTGAGCATGAGAAACTTGAGAATCGGAAGATTCTCCACTCCTTGACTTTTGGCTCAAAGCACGAGAGGAAGAAAAACCTCCTCGAGCTGGACTGCTGGACTTTGTCTTGCGGCTGACTTGTGAAGCGGAAAACCGAGTTTGCCCACTCCTTGACATGGGACTAGCATCTATCGGCACAACACGGGACTGTCCGCTCCTCCTTGACACGGGGCTGGCCTCATGCGGCGTAACGCGTGAGTGTCCACTCCTCTTGGACTTGCGGCTGATAGTCGCTCTCACCTCTGATATTCCCGAGGCTTCCGATCCAGAAGCTTCCGAGGCGGGGTTTGGTGGGTCAAGCCCTCTGTGTGGGCTGGCCACTCTGGCAATTGGAATTCTCCTTATTTCACCGGAACGCCTACTAGTAGTAGTGCTTGACTGAATCGGGGGGTCATTTTGGATCTTCAGGGTACTATGAAGCCCCGATATGTCCGTGCTCACGTCTCCTTCGTCCTTGGATTTGACAAAGAGCCACTCTGGTGGTTCCACTCGATCATCATCTACAGCCAGCATCTCTCTACCCCCTACTAGCTGGTCATAGGATAGATCTCGGCTCTCTCGCGCCTGGGAAGCACGACCTCCATCGGGCTCTCTGGGACTACTAGTTTTGCCGCCACCGAACCAATCGCCTTGTGCTTGAATTTTCCGAATAAGCGACGCTATTTGCAAGGCTTCATCTTCTGCTCCGGTTGCCTTGATGGCTTCGATCAATTGAGCAATATGAGCCGCAGCTTCAGCACTGTCCTCGTCTGTAGGCTTGGGGTAGGGTTCATCCTTCTCATTATTATCGAGTGGCGGAAAAGAGTTGTCGCGTGCGTGATCGTTTACTCCAACGATTTGGTAAACGTCGTTCCCTTTGGACCCGCCTCCCTGGTGATGAATCACTTTGTGGCCGTCTACGATGCTCACATGTTTCTTGTTGTCCGAGTATGATGTGTTTGTGTTTGGGTTGTCACCAGTGCTACTGATGCGACTGCTGCTGGTGATGCTGGCCCCTCTTGGATTGCCGGTACTGGTTTTGGAATAGATCGACGAACTCGAGGTGCTTTGTTTGTCGTCTGCTCGTTTTCGATGGTCGACTGTACTAGTTTTATTCACATATCCCACCCCTCCACGGGTAGCCTTGGTCGAATCGCAGGTTGCCGACTTGCTTTCGTCGTTGGCGTTAGCGGCCGCGGCCCGTGCCAGCTTGACGACGGGAAGTTTGCCCTTGCCAATCGAGTTGAGTCTGTGTGCTTGAAGACTACTGACATAAAAGCACTTGTTGCACTTGACAATCCGTCTAGTCTCCAAGGAATAAATGGGAAAATCAAAGCACGGAGACGTCAAGACTCGATCCATTTCGACCACGTGGACAATCCCTGAACAGTTGGCCTTGAGACAGTAACAGTTCATCCCCAGCAAATGTGTTTGCATGACCGATCGCTTGGTAGATTGAGATTCCCCGATAAAGCAGCTAAGAAAGGAGGGACTCGCTTTGTTGGTTCCATTCTGTTGATTGTGCGGTGGGTATCTCAACGACGAACGACCCTTTCGTTCGGCGGGTGACAAAGGTCTCCGTAGAGGAGACGACGGCCGTCTGACGGGCGACGAGGACCTCATCATTGTCATGTGGTAGTTAGTTTACTCGATAACAGGATGTTGGCAGCACTCGTCATGCATGGAAGCAGCAGCCAAGCTCTTCATTGGTGGCAGCCACAGTCGCTCGACCTGCGCCTCTGCATCGCCAAAGTTCCGTTGGGGTCGTCAAAATTGTGAGGGCCAACAGTTGGAGCATGCCGCCAAACTCTTGGCGATGGTTGATAATTCTTTTGAAGGTGTGCATCCTCGAGCCACTTTTTCACTTCTTTCGTGTCAATCGAGTTCACACACAGAGCTACTAGCTAGTGCCGGTACCACACATCACAGATTACCCGTGCGTGGGCCACCACAAAGATCTTGCGACGGCGACCATGAAACAGATGACCTATCAACGCTCTGTCGGTGCACTGGTGGCGGTACGGCTGTATCCTCCGATCGATCGTCCATGCATCACCTTCTTCGTGGACTTTCCTTTTGCATCTGTCTCTTTCCCTGACATTCACCTGTGACCGTGCAGTCCAGAACAACGTTCTGTATATATTGGAAGCAAAGCTATCTAGCCGGAGGTGGGACTAATAGCTAGAAGCCATCCAGCAAGACGCGAGGGAAGCTATTAGCGTAATACGTTTGTGACGATAAGCGAATCCCTCATCTTCTACTGCCTGGTTTGAATGCAACATTCATGGATATACCACGTTTAGCTCTTTACATCATGATCGTACCGCACTGCAGCACCCACTCAACACTTTGATGGGAGAGCAATAACCACTCCAACAACAGCAGCAAGAACTACGGTGTACACGACGGATCAACCTCGACCATGGCGCTCCTGTCGCCGCATCTTTCCTCGGGCTGTTGTCAGGTAGATTACACACAGAGATCTCCCGCCTCACTGGTGGCCTCGCTCTCGGCTGCGATCTTGTCGCCGTTCCAGGCCCGACGGTCACTCGTGTACCTTCGGCTTTGCCTCAGCTTTGCACGGCTGACCTGGATTCCCAGTCGACCGGGAGATTTCTTTTTGGCCCCCTCTAGAATGAGCAATCTCCTTACAGGGAAGTTGGACAGGTTGAAGCGCAGAGACTTGAGTCGGGCTTGCCAGGGAAGCCCGCCAACCAGCAATTGGTTCCGTGACCGGGAATACCAAACGATGGCAATGCTTCACATCTCGGAGACCCGCATTTCTCATTTGTTGCTTCAATTGATTGACAAATCGTTTTTCACGCCAGAGCATGCGAAGGAATTCCAGTGCAACACAGCCTGCACTCATGATCGAGCTGATTCTCCATCGCCGAAGCATGAAGCTACGGGCAATATTCTGACTCACAATGGACCCCACAATGGAATACCCAATTGACAAGGCTAACCGACTGTCCTCACTTTGCCGAAGAAATGGATTGGCCAACCCTACCCAGAAAGCCACTTCAAACCACCATTGTCCGTCCCAGAGCAGCGGATCTTTCACGTGCCATCCAATGCCGCTGGAGAGCACCAAGAGAGCCAGCATGCGGAAGTTCCATGACTTGAGTCCCTGACTGACTACCACAATTCCTCCTTCGCGACATGCTTGTACAGCTTGCTTCCATGCATGCACCATCGGGAGTCTGGGAGCATCTGTTGTGAAAAAGCTGAGGGCACCAGCGGAGGACACGACAATGTCAAATTGGCAAGAGTAGCTAATATGGCCTTGATCCAAACAAGGTCCCGTTGCCATGGCATTGGGAAATGGTTCCAGTGTTTGTTGGGCTGCCGCGGTTGCGTCGACATCCATATCGACCGCCAACACGTGGTCCGCTCCTTTCTCGGCCAATGCACGCGACAATCCTCCGCCGCCGCAACCCCAATCCAAAACCTTCCTGCGTCCGTTCCGCCAAGGTGCTGTTTGTGTGATGTAGCGAGCAACTGGATCTGGCCGGTAACCAATCTCGGAGAACCAATTGCCCTCTTGACTCCTACTGGAAGCGTAGTCGAGAACTAGCCAAAACATGTAGCCTTCCACAGCTTTTCTCAGGAACTCACGACAAGGCATGGTCGCTGTCAAGGCACAGTACCGGTAAATACACTTCCATGCAAGAGGAACAAGCAGCCGATGGTGCGGTATCGGCCGAGGCTTGTTAAAAAAACAATCGTTTCAACGTGGATCAAAGCAAATGATTTCGGCGCAACCAGATACTTCAGACTTTCATGCAAGTTTTTGTGCACCTTCCAAAGAGTGACGGAAGCTACCGGTACCGTACATATTATTGTAGTACTGTATGATACCATTGTACTAGTGTATGTGATACTGTACCTGGAAGTCTCGACGTGTTGCCTACGATACGAAGAGGAAAGACCTAAGATGGGCTCCGAGTGCGACAACCCCTCGTGGAGTGTGGAATCTATCGGTTCTGGAAACTACAAAGAGGATCACGTGCACAAGGTTTTTTAAAGATGCCAATGTGTTTTTGTGAGCTGGCGGCCTGTGGCTCATTTTTATTGTTTACATGGTCGTTTCTTGTCGATCTGGTGTGTGCGATAGCCTGAAGGAGATCAAACTGTTTGAGGCGCACTGTCTATTCGGTGGCATCATTCGATTGGCATGGAACAGGGAGAAGTGACGCGATCAGCGTTATACTCTTCATCATAGTATGCATTTTTGGGCAGAGCTTTCGGATAATCAAGCCACTCAAAGCCTATGGGAATGCGCTGCATTGTTTGGCGCCACGATTTTTGGAAATGCGGAAGGAGTTCCAAAGCACACCTGTCATTCTTGGATTCTCCAAACATACTGTTAATTCGGAGGGGTGCTAGCTTGTCAACAATCATGGCATCTCTTGTCCAGTTGTCAGGCTGGGTGAAGGGAATTCGAACACGTGTTATCCCCTTCTTGGCAAGCTCCGCAGAAATCCAAATATCGTCTGTTCCAAAGCAATTGCTGGGAATGTTCTTGATTGATTCAAGTGAGAAAAAATCCCTTCGAAAGATTGCTCCTTGAAATGCTTCCAGTATGTCCACGGCGGCCAACTGCTTCTTCCACTGCCTTGTGTAATAATGACAGGCAGAACGCACTCGAACACCCGTGGACGAGAAGTGATCTGTGTCAATCATTTGCCCTGCATTGGCAAAGGCAATGTATGGTGCCTTAAGGTGTTGGTGCACAAGTGATTCAACAAAATCTGGTGGATAGATGTATTCATCATCCACATTGATTATCAGAGTGTCTGGATCCGTTTCTTTTTCTAGCGTTGGTATGAGTTTGGTCGCGGGACCATAATCTTCGCAGTCCATGTTGAGGGTCAACCACGAGAGCTTTTGAAGAGCTTTTGGAACAACATACTCTTGATTGAATCGCTTGGAATACTGCGGAACATTGAGGTATATCGCGTCCGGTACCCGAGATTGCCGTTCGAGACTGAGCAATACCGGAAATATGCCCACAATGCGGGGAGGAGTCGTTGTCAAAGAAACAACCACACGGCGCTTTGCTGGTTGTGGCTGATGATCATGTGGCAATGACGTTGTAGTGATACTGTCATGGCTACCCGTGTAGCCTTCCTCATCCTCTCGGGATGTCATCAGGAGCACTCTCCCCAGCACATTGTACACATGGAGTAAGTGTTGCTGACAACGATTGTACGTGGCATGTTTATTGTAAGTTTCATCAAGGTACTTCACCCCTGCAAAATGCAAGAGGCCTGGTCGTTTGTGGGAATACTTGCGCATGAAGCCTTGATCTTGTTTTGTCGCAACACCACGTAGTACGTCTTCAGTAGCCCGCGTAGCATGATCAGCACTACTGTCCAACAAGCCTTCTATGAGGGGACTGTAATCCCAGTCTCGTGCCAAGAATTGTGGCACTGGAGAAATGATTCCACAAATCTCTGACTCGTAGTCAAGTGTGATCTTGTTAGGGTTGTGCTGCCAAAATTTGACCAGGGCTGCCTGATCATCAACCCTGTGTTCTTTCATGTAAGGCAAGACCCATTTAAAGATAGACACAAGTGTTTGGGGTGTCCCGAGTATGACACCAGCGTTGAGGTATCGGAATTTGTTTTTCCGGGATGGTGCTTGTTGATCAACAAACTGTTTGGCTGCCATATCTGTTTTACAATATTCATATGCCCACTGGGTCGTCTCCGTTTCCAGAAATAAGGTTGAGGATTACCAGCAATAAACCTCATTGACCGCCGCAAAAATGGTGAAATTCGTGAAGTTGGTGACGGTTGAATTCATCGCCAAAATTGTCACAATACTAGTAGCGCTTCGGCGTGCTCAACAACACCAACAGTGAGTGGATTGTAGTGGCAGGTTGCGTCAGAACTGCTGCTGTTGTTGTTGTTGTTGTTGACTGCTTGCAAAGGAAGTGAATTTTCGAGCGTTTTCTCAATGGGGGTTCCTCGTGCTTTTTACTAGTAAAATATTTTTACGAAATTGAGGTGCGGCGAAAAAAAGCCACAATGGCGACAGAATGGCAACTGTAGCGTCGCGGTAAGACGAACGATTCGTCGCTCCCATAGATCGAACTCTTGCTGGTAGACCGAACTCTTGCTCCGGTAGATCGAACTCTGCATAGAGTAGTAGCCGTTTGTTGCAGCGCTGCAGCCGTCGTCGCTCCATGGAAGAGAAGGCGTCATGGTCGCTTCTTCGCCGTGAAGAGGAGCCATCCAACGTGGAAGAAATCGACCTTGATCCGTCGCTCGACTCGCTGTCGCTACCGCTGCTTCCAGTCTATCCAAACAAGAGGACCCTGTCATGGCGGTGGCGTTTTCAAGACGAGTAGCCGCCATCGCCGCTGCCGAGAGGAGTTAACGCCATCTTGATAGAGTAAAAATAGAGTAAAGGAATCGCAATAATGAACGAAAGAGGATACGAGTGGCTTTCATGTTTATCAGTCGGTGGCCATCCCTCGTTGATCCTCTCTTAACGGATCATGTGTGTTGTCAACGAGGTTAGTGGGAATGAATGAACAAAAGCCACGTCCACAGCTGCAACACCATTTTTCCACATTCTGAGACAATTCCTATGGCTATTTGTTGCTTCAGAAGATGGAAAATTGAACTTGTTGCTAGTCTATTGGTTGTTGTCTAACCGAAGGTTAAGAGAAGGAAAACGCAACCTGACTGACTCTCCGTCGCACGAAACAACCTCAGTCGAAGCAGTCAGTCGAAGCAGCCATAGATTCAACCATCGAAAACAAGCGAAAGCTATGCCCTTTTCTTTCCTCTCCTCTCCGAAGCGACCATGGCGCCTCTACTACTAATGCAACAGTCGGCTCCGTAGTCGCAGCAAGCCGCCGGCTCCTTGCGACTCACTCTGTCATGGTCGACGATCGGAGCGCTCATCCCTTTCTTTTTGCTTCGCCCCGAAACCGAAACCGCTTCCTCGCTCGAGCTCATTCATGCGAAACTTGTGTGAAAAGCGAGGCGACTTTCATGTGCATGTACATGCGTTGACTGTATCCCGTCAATACAATACTAGTCAAATACGTAGACTTCTACAGAGGCCTCTAAGTATTGCACGCCGGGTATAATTCAAACCTCTGCCCCCAACAGTACCCTTACCCCTAAAGCAAGTCGTCTCCGGGAGACGAAATTGCATGCCCAAAACGAAGAGTGTGCGTGGGAACAACGGTACCGTACCCAGAGGAGACCTCTAGGTTACTGTAGATTTTGATTTGGGTGTGGTGGGTGGCTAGCCATGCTAGAGACCGTTGCAGTTGAGGTGATTATGGAGCCAGCAATCAGTGCTCGGTGAGTACCGGTAGCAAGTTGTACCCCAATCAAGGTTCCTCGTCATCGCATACTGACAAGAGAGCTATCTCGGGCAAATGGCCTTCCTCGTGCATTCAGTACAGACAATCATGTACCAGAAAGAAATACTAAGGAGATACATTAAGGAGCGAGGGGGGGCTAAGCTAGGCAGAGCATGTATGATTCTTTGGATCTAGCAAGTTGATGCACGGTAGTATCCCGTAGTCTACTGGCTAGCTACAGACTTCCCCCGTGGTTTCAAGCCGGGTCACTGTCTCCTGTTCCCGTCCCCCCCAGTTGAGATGCTTGAAAGCAAGGCAACCAGAGCACTGAGAGCGTACCGTTACAAGGACTATGTGATCTCTAAGGAAATGTCTAATAAAACGTTACCAGAGAACAGGAGCACAGTGAGTTGCCTATTCGAATAATTCAATCGGAATCGCCAAGGCGTCTTGGTTTCAGAAACCGGCACTGTCTCCTGCATCCTTTGAGGAGCAAACTATGCGTTCACGACTTTGCCAGCTCGAAATGCTTCAGCAGATGGCGTTCTTCCTTCGAGGAGACTCTCTCTTTTTTGAAAGAGCTCAAGAACCCAGAAGGAAACGGGGCGTGCGATGTTCGACAACATCATGCAACGATTGTCATTCTCGGGCTCGCAACTGGCACGCTGTCGCAAGAAGCAAGACTCGGCAAGAGAACCACTGGAACCAAAAACGATTCAGTCTTCGTTCAAAAACTTCTTCACCCAGGCACCATTCCTTTCGACCCACTTGAAGTCTCCTGAGGGACCCTTCTTCATGGCGTCGGCAATGCTCACTGGGTTCTTTGAAGCAACCTTACCAGCAACCAATTCGCGCTCTCCCTCGCGCAGCAAAAGCTCACCCGTTCCAGCAAAGTTGGCAGCGATGTCAGACATGGACTTTTCGTTTTGAGCCCTTAGTTCTGCCTCTTCGCGTAATCTCTTCTCGCGGTCGTTCAAAAAGTCGTTCTTTTGTCGTTCAAGCAGAGGGACGTACTCGGCCCACTTGATCCGTACCAGATATCCACGGAATGTCGCGTTGAGCAGAAGGGCGGCTTTGCCCTGCTCATGGCCACGCTGCCGTTCCAGCCCTTCGAATTCGCGTTGCCGCAAGAAGACCTTGGTCTTGCCCATTTGCATCCCCAATTTGACAAAGCGAGGTCCGTCGCCTCCGTCTTTCTTTTCCGACGCCTCGAGGTGCTGCAGTTTTTCAAACAGAGCATCAATCAGCTTTCGGCAGACATCGCCAACGTCCGATGATGACGCAATGGCTTTCTTTTGCCATTCCCTCCAAACAAGAGGACGATACCGCCGAACAAACTCCACATGCGGATAGTGTTGTGTAAAGCCCGCTCGAGCGACGCGGACGGCTTCCAAGACACCTCCACATCGCAGCTGCTCTGCTACGATGGGAATTTCAAAGCGATTTGGTACCAAGAGATCGTTTGGTTTTAGACAACGAATGTAACACGGCGTTGTCTTTTCAATCTTGACGCGAAGATCTTTCAATTGATCTCGGAACTGACCACCCACCGTTCGTGCTAATTGTTTGCGGCCCTTTCCGCCGCCGTTATTGCTGGTGCCATCCGACACGTTGACGCTGCCTTCGATAATCTCGGCCAGCTCTCGGACAAACTCGTTGGGGCTCTTGCGCAAAAACTCGGTGGATTCCTTGGGCAACTCATCCCGGTTCTTTTCGACGAATCCATCGGCCGTGTATTCGACGGGACCAGCATAATGGTGAATGGTGAACATGAGCATGGCCGTTTGCTTTTTGTTGGCTGTAAAGACGGAAGAAGTGGTGCAGTTTTTGTAGAGTGTGTCGCAAAAGACTCGGTCGGTGGTTCCAGGCGCGCGGCACATGTCATCCAGGATGCCGATAATGCCCGATTTTCGTTCAATCAGGTCCAAGACATCCTGATTCTCGGCAAAGTCGATGAAATCCCATTTGATCCCTTCCTTTTCATACTCCTTTTGTTCATTCTTCAGAATGAACGACGAGAACTGCATCTGGAGTGTCTCGTTGCAATAGTTGATGCACTACAAACAAGAACAAGGCAAAGAGTGAGCACACCTCCCACCAGCACTTTCCATATGGCAAAAGCATCCGGAACCATTCTGAGTTCCTTTACGTACCAACTGTTCAAACGAGTTGACGGTAAAGGACTCGAATCCAAAGATATCCAAAATCCCAATAAAACACGCCGGTACATGCATGGGATCGTCCTCCTCCTCGATTACAAATTCGTCTTCTTCTTCTTCTTCTCCTTCTTCTGTGGGTTCTGCTGACTTGGTTGGTTTCTTTTTATAGGATATCGATTGATTGATGCGCCGCACCAACGACGTAAAGAGGGCGCCGTACAATGCCTTGAGCAAGGCTTCAAATCCGTGTTCTGTCTTTTCTTTACTCAATGATTTGCGCACGACATTGTCCCTCACGGTAATGGAATAGTAACAGAGCGACTGTGTCATATCCTCGGGTGTCACTTCCAACAATTGACAGACCGCTTCCAAATGCGGATTGCTTTGATCGACGGCCGATTCGCCAGTGCCATCCACTTCCATCCATGTCAGATTGGACGAATGCAAAATGGCGGCCGTGACATTGAAAATATCTTTTTGTGTTTCCGCCGAAAAGTGCATGATATGCATGGCCCGTCGCAATTCGCGATACGTATCACTGTCGGGAACTCCATCGCGTCTGTCGAATGTATTGGAGGACGCACAAATTTTGAAATCGGCGGGCGTTTGCTTCGATGTGAAATGATACGTTTTGAGTTCGCGAAAATCCATGCCGCCACTCAAGAATTCATAGAATATATGATAATTGCGTTCGCCAGGAGTCTGTGTCAGAATGCGGACTTTTTCTAACAAGTATGTTTCAATTTCGGCACCAATCAGTTTGCCATAGCGAGTGAATTGCATTTGAATGAATTTTCCAAAGCGACTGGAATTGTCATTGCGAATGGTGCGGGCATTGCCAAACGACTCCAAAATAGGATTGCTCTGTAATACCTTGTTTTCAATGGAATCGGTTTGATTGCTCAGTGTCGAGGCGGTCGCCAAACTTCCACGGCGTTTGGATGCCGAACTAGTTCCCATGGGCACATAGAGAGACGGTTGTGTCTTGACGGCAAATGTATGTCCTCGCAATGCGAGTGGATCGGTAATGGTGCGACCAATGGCACCACTGCCGCCTTTTTTTTTGCCATCTTTTTTGGTCAATGTCAAATAGGAGGGCGTCCCTGCTTTGGCATAAAAGTCGGCCAATCGTTGCGACAATGCCGCCAAATACTTCATGGCAAATTTCATCGTGACAGTCTTTCCAGCACCACTTTCGCCACTGACGAGAATGCTCTGATTGCAATCGAACTGTTCTTGCGATTGATTGGCCGCCGTGGCCATTTCCAATTTGCGCATCATGCCTCGAAACGTAGCATCCGCAACGGCATAGACATGGGGCGGTAGTTCTTCGTCGGTATTGGATTCGGCATGATGCCAGTACTGTCGCATCGTGGCATCATCGTAGAGACCATGAATGGTTTGAAACGGATTGAGCGCCAGCAATACAGGGCCCGTGTTGGTATAGATTTTTTCTTGATGATACCGATGGACCAGACATTCCACGACACTGGCTTCGTGGAGATGCGTCAAGGAAATCAAATCGGCGGGACACAACAATTGTCCGTGTTGTTTGTCGCGCGGATACGAATTGGCCGGTAATACGCGACGCGTTCGCAACGCATCGGCTGGTAGTTGCAACAAATGGGCATCGCCGGCCAATTCGTGGCCCGTGGCGCCATCGACCAATCGAATCGTCAGTCCTTCTGTCGCACTGTTTTCGAGCATGACACCCAATTTCCACCGCCATGGTGCTGCCGCTCGAACAATCACGGGGGCATCCACACTACTACTACCTGTACTACTAGCTGTACTACTCGACTTGCCACTTCCAAACGCTCGTCGACTACTTGCACCCATGGGACTCTTGGGGGCAATGTCACTCGTCGCTGTACTCTTGGGGCTCAATGGGGCGGCATCTGGCTGCTTTTTGGAAAAGACGCGACGACTACTCCCACTGCCCATACTTCCATCCATCATCTTGGTGTCATCTTCCATCTTGACCCACACGCGATTGCTGTCCGTGGCCTTCTTCTTGCTACTAGTAGTAGCAGTCTGACCACTGTTCATACTGCTTCTACTGCTAGCAGTAGCTGTAGTAGAGACCACCATTGTTGTGTTGTGTTTATAAATAGATAAAGACAGACTTGGTACTATACTGTATCACTTCTATCACCTCTACTGTCCCAGAAGAAGACAGAAGAAAAAGTATGCAAGTGATCTTGCAAGCAAGAGCAGAGCAAGTTTAAAAGTGATGGATCTGAAAAAGATATGCAGAACTGCATGGTCGCGCCAAAAACCAAGATCGCTCAAAGTCACATTTAGACAGGTAGATGTAGTTAATATAGGGTTAGCGATATTATTTGATAATACTCTACATGTATTTGAATGATCAATCACATAACGTTATTACCGCATCTCCCTTGAACTTCAAAGCTGGCACTTGCGAAAGTCGAGTGAGTCATGGATACTCTTGACTGCGATGCTGAACAACATTCCCCTTCCAACAAAAACTGAGCATTTGACAGCTCAGCGGGCTAAATTCAGCTCAAAGAGCAGCCGCCAAGATCCCATTGCCGATTTGCATGCAAGCCAGATACAGTGCCGCAAACACTCCTCTTTATCGTAAAAACAGAACGAGTAGTACAATTAATAAAATGGCAGGCTTTGGTGAACTGGTGCTGGTAATGGGAGATTGCCATGTCCCTTATCGAGCGTCCGTGGTGCCCGAAAAATTCAAACGGTAAGGTCTAGCTAGCTAGTGATTGGGTAGCACGGTGGTAGGTATTGTATGATACAATATGCAATATTACTCACTGTTTCCTGTGTCTTTTATTTCTTTCTTATATGATGATGACAGCATGCTGGTTCCCAACAAGATGCAACACGTGGTTTGTACGGGCAACATTGACGCGGAGCAATACGACGAATTGCGGGCATTGGCACCGAATGTGCATGTCGTGGCGGGGGATTTCGATATCCACACTAGTTTCCCCGAAACGTCCGTCTTGCAAGTGGGTCAATTCCGCATTGGCGTCGTTCACGGACATCAGATTCTGCCGCCGCACAGTCAACATGCACTGGCACGAATGCGACGCAAACTCAATGTCGATATTCTCGTGTATGGACATTCGCATCAAAATCAAGTCACTTGTCACGATGGATATTATCACATTAATCCGGGATCCATGACCGGAGCGCATTCCGTCGTCGTCGCTCCTCACAACGTATCGCCCTCGTTCATTTTGTTGGCCGTCAAGGAAAATACCGCCGTTTGTTATGTTTACGAATACAACAATAAAAATGGACAGGTCGATGTGTCCAAAACTGATTTTACCAAAAAGACCGTCGAGCCGGGAATGTAATTACCGTACGAAGAAATGAACACCCAACAATCTATGTGCAGAATTTGGAAACAAACGTCGTTGCCAAGTGGATCTGTAAGATTATTAAATAGTCACCTTGGTAGAGAAACCGTATCGGTGACTCCTTATTACTAGAGCCCGGTATTATAATTAGGTTACCAAAACTCTGTGTACTGGCTTGTTTTGTTTTGAGCTTTCGAGTAATGGTTGACCTCCAGCTTCATTTTTAGTTAGAATTAATAAGCAAGTTTGATGTCATCCAATGTCGTCGCCAGCAACCGACGTGGAGGCAAGTTATGATCTTTGTGGTGCTACGGTACGGTACGCGCTGAATACGCAATCTTGATCGTTTTTGCCTCTCTGTGCGTGGTTGCATACGTATTTATTCGTATTGGCCATTCAACCAGCATCGGTTCCATGATACCATGGCGGCTGCATGCATGCATATTATGCAAACCATCGTGCTCTTCTTCAGTGAGTGTACCGGTACGGTAACGAGGGAGCAAAAAGAGAACTAGGTGGCTACGGTGTACTGTACCAAGTAGCTAGCGAGAATGCAGGGACTGCTGGTCTGTGAATGCATGGTAGCGTACCCAACAAGCAACTCCCACATTCTCCTTTCTACCTGACCAAACCAAGGTATTTGCTTCTTGACTTGCTGGATCACGACCCAAGTGGCTTTATAACTTGGCTCCATTGGCTTGGCTTGGTTTGGTTTGGTTTGGTTTGGTTTGGTTGATTCTTGTCTTGGATGATGTTTTGTTTGGCAACCGACGAAAATTATCTATCTAGCCAACTACCGATAGTCGAGTTTATTCCGCCGCACCGATCCTGTGCTCTCGCCATCACCCGCGGTCTGGCGGTACGCAGCAACCAGCCTGCATTTGCTTGTAGTAGTCCAGTCATCCCTCCATTCTTGGTGCTGGTGACGTTGAAGCACACTGTTGTCTAGGCTGTGTCCCTACCGGTAGCTAGCCGGCAGACGCTTCACACAATTGCTCCCTTGCTTGCACCAGGTACTGCTGGTTCGTTGCTGTTGATTCCTCTTTCCACTCTGGTAACCCAGGCGCTAGCAGGAAGCATCGAGAAGGCTCCTTCACAAAGATATCAACAAATAATGTGCTCTAATGTAAATTGCTTGAGAGTTGTTGGCTATTGCTTTGTCGCTAAGAGCACATGGATCCTACCATACGGCACTCTTGCAGGATACATTGGAGCTGTGGTCTGGAGGCTGTCTACATGGCCTAGGCAGAGGGCTCTTGCTCGTTCCATGAGAGATACACTTATCTCATGCTATCCTACCTATATGTACAGGCCACTCAGTCCCATCCAAAGAAGATCTAAACCAGTACAACCAAGATTGGCGTGGCCGAGCCGCAACGAAAATGTGGGCGATGGAGACCGGTCAACTGAGTCGCGGCAGATTAGACAATGAAACATGCAAGAACTTCAACACTTTCTGAAATACATACTATAATAGTAAGTACAACCGATGTCACAGAACAGAAAGAGGCACCAAGTAAGAACTCCTCAAGAACAGCTTCGTTTTCACCGCTGGAAACTGAAAGAGCGCAAGAGGGATCAAACTCATCTTGGGCACGACCAGCGTTTCACTTGGTGGATATGCTCACAAGTGAGCATCGAAAGGCAAGATACAAGATGACCCTCTGTCCCAAACCAAGCTCAAAACTTTACAAACCCATCAAATTATAAAACAGAACAACCATGAAATCCTCTCAAGGAAGAAACCTCAGCTTTCATGAATACTTTGACATTGCCGCCGAGATGAAGCGGACATTGATTGTCAAGGACCGAAAACACAAATTTCGAATGTACGGCCGATGCTTTGTTGGTAAGGAAGCCGTAACCTTTCTAAAGAGCTACATGGGCTTTGAGCATCGACCCCAAGCCGTGCAATTCGGCATTGAGTTAAACCGAAGAGTACAGTGCTGGCAACCTGTGACAAGCGGGGGTGGCAGTAAGAAACAAGAGCTCAAGGATGCCAAGATTTTCTTTCGCTTCACGGATTTTGAATCTAAACGAGGCTCCTCGGCCGTAGCTACGTTAGAAGACATTGCTCAAGCTTTTCGGCTAGGCATGCCTGTGGCAGACAGGACCTATCGGTTCAGGACATACAAGAAGTGCTTCACGGGAAGGCAGGCCGTAGACTTTTTGATCAAGAGAAAGTATGTCACAACACGATCTGCGGCGGTGGCATTGGGACGATGTCTTCAATCAGAGTTTAAACTCTTCGATCATGTTCATGGGCAACACGAGCTCAAGGATGAGTAAGTACACGCAGCTAAAAGGAAGGAAGTAGGACGTGAAAAAACTTCAAGAATTGGTGGACATTCTAACTCATTCCACTCTCTCTCTCCTTCCACCCCAACAGGAACTTGTTTTACCGCAAGTTGGTCCCTGAAATCGTTAACAGCCGTGTGTCCTTTCTGTTGGATAACAGGGAAACAGAACGGTTGGTGGAAATGTGGCTCTTGACAATGGGGTCCGTGGCATCTAGTCTATACGTGTACCTCTTCCAGCCAGAATCCACCGTCATGTTCCTCGTGACAGCGCTGGGAGTGGCTACCACATTGCAACGTTACTTGGCTGGCATTCGAGTGGTTTCCACTCCCGAAGTATGCAAATCGCCATCTTGCAAGAGCATCTCCAACCTGAAATTGTCTGTGAAGCACGACCGCGACCTTCCGGCTCTCATGCGGGACAATAGCGACACCTCAGCCACCTCGAGAGACAGTATGGACTTGTACAACGGTGTCCGAAGTGGCCCAGCTGTTCGCAACAGTGTTGTGGAAATGAAGGGATGGGAGATGGGCACCTCCAACTACTTTGATGGAGACCTCTCTACTAGTGAATTCGCAGACTAAAGCTGTATGTTGAAACTCCTACACGCCCACCAGGAACCGCAAGAGGGGCAGCCAAAGACAACACAAACATAGCGGCATCAATCAGGCCACAGGATGCAAGTCCAAGACAAACTGCCCACATAGGCGGGGATAGAGTCGGCTAGGGAAGGAGTGTCCTTCGAGGAGGGCATTCGATCCAAATGAACCCCCAGGAAACCACTGGCGATAAACCACAAAATGAGGTGCTGACTGCTACAAGACGCAAGTACACGACCTGCAATGCTGGTACAGGTACAGGTAATATCAGAGTATAGAACAAAGAGGCAATCCATAGCAAGCCACCGAATCATCAAAAGGTCTAATAGAATAGCTAGTTTTAGTTTAATAAAAGGTTCTGATGTGGGGCCTAGGCGTCCAGATGCGGGGCTGTCCTAGAGATGGACCAGGGAAATGAAAGTCCAGGAAAGGTAGGCGGGAGTCGGTCCTGAATTGGTATGTGAGTTGGAGTAGTTGCCTTCCAGGCCAAGGAGTGGGGCTTGAGATGGACCAGTAGATAGTCCAGTAGCTACTGCTGGTGTCGTTCCTGGAGGTGGGCCTGTTGTTCACGTTGTTAATCTTGGGGACCACTTCATTAGTCTCTACTGAAAGCAGTGCTGCTTGAGATCCCCGCTCAGGAAGGTTCACAGTGTGATTTTCGCGTTTCGTGAGGTGCTTCATCAGTGGCAAGCAGCAGGGGTGTCCCTGACCATTAGGGACTAAATAGCTAGGCACTCGAGTCAATGAATTCTAGGTTGCAACCTTGGGTTGCTCCGGGCTCCAACTGGTGCGCCAGAGCCTCTAAGCCTCCATTCGGGCTGGTAGCAGGAGGATGCTGGGGCCCCAGTTTAGTCATCTAGTTTGCGGTGGGAGACTAGATTGCCAAGGTTGGGTGGCCTGCTGTAGGCAACAATCATTCACTGGATGTTGGGCTGTTTCTTGGATACAGGTTCTTCGTGGGATGGGTCCTGAAATAGGTGGTACTGTGTTTGGGCTGGTGAGGCGCCTCCGCAACCGCGCCTGCATACCAGACATAGTCTAACGCGGTGTGGATGGAGGAGAAAGCACGCGATCAAACCTTTCTGCATGCAAGGTTTCGGACGCGATCGGGATCCATGTTCCAAGAATGAAGACTTAGGTTGGCATGCCTCACCCTCAAGATACGCACAAGAGCTAGCACAAGATACTGTGCTGCAACCCTCGACACAACGCCCTCCTCCACCTTCTTAGTCTCCGTGCTCACAAAACCACAACGAAGCAACGCTACTCACCAACAATCAAACGTCGCATTAGATCACACACAACCACAATGATACTACTATTACATATTGCTGCTGTCTTGATTGCATTCGCCAGCATTGCTTGGGCGGCCGCTCCCTCATGGACCAAGGCAAAACGACAAGATGCCAGTGGACAACACGTTTATGAGATATTGGGCCGATTTGATCTTACTATGTGGCAAGGCATTAAAAAGTTTTTTGGCTACGTCTCGGAAATAGCTCACCAAACCCTCAGCCTAGACCAAAAAGAGAAATCTTCCTTTGTGTGGATTCGGGTGCTCTTTTCCTACACCATTGCCGTTCTTCATCGCACTATGTTGTCCGCTCGCCTGTCGGACAATCAAATGGATTATGTACTTGGAGCCAATGATCAGGAAACCGAATCTGTGTCTAAGGCGGAGCTGGAAAGTCTTGTAGAACGAATCAAGTTTGCGCACTTGGCCTATCCCTTTCACAGAGACCACAATAAGTTGGAGGAACGTCTGCAGGAAAAGGGATTCTTGCTCATCCAGCATGATCCCATTACGTCTCCAGGAAAGGTGGCACACTACATTGCCATTCATCAGCAACAAAAACGACTCCTTATCGTACCCAGAGGGACCAGTGCATTTTCTGACTTGCTCACTGATGCCGCTGGATACACTGTTGAGCAAGAACTGTCACGGTGTGATGATGCACCCGTACTGGAAGGATTGGAGAGAATTTGGTCTCACGAGGGCATCTTGACTGCAGCCAATCGACTATCAAACGATACTATTGAACTAGTCCGACGTTACGTGACTGAGGATGGATACAAACTTGAGCTTGTTGGACATTCGCTGGGAGCCTCAGTGGCTACCTTGATGGGTGCCATGTTCCTGGCCCAAATACCTGCCCTGCGAGATCCCAGCAACCTCCATATTTGGGCTTATGCACCACCTCCTTGTCTCAATCAAGAAGCATCTGATGCTCTAGAGCCCTTCATTTCCACCATTGTTTGGAATGATGACATTATCCCCACTCTCAGCATTGCCAGCATTACCTTCACATCCACAATCATGGCACATTTGGACGAACAAGTACGGATCAATCGGGGCAAGTTTGCCCTGCTGACAGCCATCTTTGCAGCTGCTGCCACCATGTTGGGATTCCGAAAAGCACCAATTGCCATTCCAGAGCAACGATTGGATGACATGGCGGAGTATTCGCTGAAATACACCCAATCCCTACATGCTGAATGGCGCAATGACACCGCAACCTACCCTCCTAAGATTTATGCACCTGGCAAGGTGATGTATCTATGGGAACGGCGCCATTTGAATAAGTCCACAGGGGAAGTCAATGGTGTAATGGCGCAAGGGAGTTCCTTTCTCCATTTGCAGCTTGTAATTCCAACAAAAGATAGTATTGCCAGCCATTTTCCAGGTTCCTATGAACAGGGAATGCAACGACTCCTTTCTCAAATGGGAGACAAAACTGAACACCGCAGGAGCATCTTTCTTCGGCTAGGCAATTGAAAGCTCTTCCATTGGCTTGATGCCCAGGCACAGTTGGAATACCAACCTCCCAGCTGCTCCCATTATGTTGAATCTTTAGAAGGCAGCAATGACCCTCAATGCTCAAATCCAATAAGACACACAGTATTTGTACATTTTCTCAATACTACTCCATAGAAGTATCCTCCATTTTCTAAGCATGCCAATTCACTTCTAGCCATCAACCCACATACCCACATACCAAATGGCTCTTCAATAAAGCAAGCATATTTTCTGAGGTTGGGCACCAACACCCGAACAACATAACAACAAACTGGCGCTTTTGGTCGACAACAAGGAAGATCCCTACAAGAAATGTGGTCAGATAGCTAGCAAGTGCTGATGCTACCCTCTCCTCCCCTTTCGCCCGTATATTTATTCTGGAAGTTCCCTCTTGTTGGTGACCTTCCCCCTTTTAAAATATCTTGCCTGGGTTGGGTTTTAAACTTTCCCGGCTGAGGGGGCCAACTCTCTCCGCCCCAATGTTCGTGGGGGTTATCGGTTTAGGGTAACGGCACAGTGGACAGTCGTACTCAGAGTAGCCTTTTAAAAAATAGTATTCTATTTATTTATGGAAGTTCCCTCTTGTTTCTAAAGCTTCGTATCCATGGATGAAAGTATTAGGCATGTGAGCGACCAAAGGAAGTGGAAATGAGCCTTGGGCCCCCGTGTTGGTCTCCATTTATTTTGTACCCCCAAACCCACTGAACCGAGTCCCGAATTAGACTGCTGTACGTGTTAGTATCCACGAATGACGGTGACGTCAGTTCACCCGGGGAACCGAACCTCTGGACCAACAAAGAGAACTTCGCATTGGCCAGTTAGTCCCGTTTCCGGTTCTGGTCCCGCCATTCCAAAATTGGTCCCCATATTCCAAAATTGGTCCCCATATTCCAAAATTGGTCCCCATATTCCAAAATTGGTCCCTCCCTACCGGTATTGGAGGCTACACCTATCTCTAGAGCTAGCTACGGCTGTACCATTGTTCTTTGACTAAGCGTGCCCCCTGTGGACTTGCGTGGATAAACTCCACATCTCTAAACCCCCCTAAAATAAGAAGTGGAAGTCTTTTGTTGCTCCCGTTGGTGCGATCCATAATAACACGCCATAGCTCCCTGCTCCCTGGTATTATTACGGTTGCTTTGTCAGCAGCCACAACAATAAAGGAAACCACAATACTCTCGAGTATAAAAGATCATTGAGATGATTGAGGTTGACGACTCTTTGAAAGTGTGCCTGGTGACGATATTGCTGGCGACAGCAATTTCAGTGCACAATGTTGGATTGGTCAAGCTAGTATCTGCTGTCATCGGCAGGCTCCAAGTGAAGCGTCTGATCAGCCAGCAGCAACCAATAAGTAGTGATGCTGATTCCGACAATAAGGATGCGTCTGTCAGTGGAATCTTTGTGTATCCAGGTGCGTTATTAGTTACGTAGTTGGGAATTCAAATCAGGGCGAGGGCTCATTGGATTCTTCTTTGAATAAACTGACTGACTAACTAACAAACTAACTAACAAACACAATGTTTTTTCAAAACAACAGTCAAGTCTTTGCGAGCCGTCTCTTTGGACGAAGCAAGGATTGATGACAATGGCATTGTGGGGGATCGACGATTCATGTTGGTCATGCCACGACCTGTACCTCTCTTGGGATCGTTTCGACCGGGAGAACCTACATTTCAATTTGTGACGCAACGACAAGTGCCCAAGCTGGCCACCATTGTGGCGACACTGTCTGCAGATTGCCTGACATTGTCGTCCAGTGATGATGGTCAAAAAAAGGTATCCGTCCAACTGAATATTGACGAGAAAGAGCGACCATCCTATAAAGCTAGAATATGGGACGACGTGACCACCGTGACGGACATGGGGGATGATGCCGCCAATTTCGTAGCGGGCGTCGTGGCCAAGGATTCCGATGCTCCTCCCAACGCCGCCAACGTGAGATTGGTATCCATGTCGGCTGAAAATCGACGAGAAACAGACGACAAGTACACACCGAATGCGGCTCTTTCATGGACCGGGGCAGCGCCCAAGGTGGGATTGACCGATGGGTTTCCCATTTTGATTGCCAATACGGCATCGCTCGAGGAACTCAACCGACGACTGGCCAAAAAGGGCAAGGAACCTATACCCATGAGTCGGTTCCGTCCCAATATTGTCGTGTCGGGTGCCAAACCGTTTGAAGAAGATACCTGGAAAGTTATTTCCATTGGTGATGGAGTGCTCCTTCACATTGTCAAGGGATGCCCACGGTGCAAGCAATCTTGTACGGATCAACAAACTGGGAAGGTATCCGAGGAACCATTGGAGACACTGGCGGAATTTCGAGCACTGGGCCCTGTCAAGGAAAATGTCTATTTTGCACAAAATGCCATTGCCCATACTGTGAGAGGCACGCTTTCTGTTGGAGCAAAAGTGCATGTCTTGGAACGAGGGGAGCCTACTTGGGACTCGTCGTAACTTAACTAGAGGTCGCAAATGTAGTACAGTCTCGTCACCACGTCTTGTATGGATGAAATGGCCGCCACTGTAATACCCAGGGGGCTTCCCAAAGGGAGGAGTTTTGGGAACTGAAAGCTCTTCCATCTCTTTGCTGCCCTACCGGGTACCGGTAGGCTCAGTTGGTTTATTGATGCCAATCACTCAGTTGCTCCCAGCATGTGTAATCTTTAGAAAGCTGCAATGACACCCAATGCTCAGATCCAACAAGACACACCGTAGACTACATATGCATTTACCCAATAATACTCAAAAGAATTAAGCGTCCTCTTCTCTAGCCTACTAGCTAGCTAGTCCTCAACCCGCATACCAAACGCACTCTTCAAAAAAGAGCCAGTAGACTCTCAGAGGCCGTACAGATACGGATGGATGAAGGATCTGGGCAGACAGTGCATGCAGAAATGTCGTGAGCCGTCATGACAGAGCAAGCTAGGGGACGATGGTCAAGATACAACAGACAAGGTGCTCAGGCGAAGCGAAGCGGAATGCCAAAGAAAGGCAATCACATAAAACAACGTCAGTCAGAGGGTCTAATCTACCGATGCGGAAAATAGGACTGGAATGTGGCAGCTAGCTAGCAACTGAAAGTCGTGAGGTGCCTGACAATGACAATCGGAGTGGACGAGTCAACCTCAAAATCGCTGTCAAACATGCAGAGATCGTCTCCACGTGCTATCTTGTTGGCAGACAAAGAAGTAAATGTTTACCGAGCTATTGACTGCACTTGACATCTTTCGATCTAAGATATCGAAAGAGAACAGTTCAAGTCCCAGTACTCCCTGCTCGTTTGACGGCAAGCACACTTACTAACGGTAGTAGCTTGTAGCTTGTGACATCTAGCACTGTTGATCCCTGACACCACGAGACGAAATTCATAGCAGGAAAGGATAGCTTCGCGAAATGGGGGTTGGGATCGAAGAGGAATGATGAAAACGACTCACCACGAACTCTCAAGTCAAGTTATCACGAACGCGTGTCCGGAACAGGCTGAAAGCGAGCTTCGTGTTGCTTTCTTGTATGTCTTCGCTTCTACCTATAGCTAGCTAGAGTTCTCTTCGATATATACAGTTGGATACTCTCGCTTGTTGCCCCTGATCGGCTCATTTTTTTAAACAAGACAAACAGCTATAAGGTAGATAAGCAAAGCAAAGCCAAGAAATTGTCCAGCAAGGACTGCGCAAAACCAAATCGAAACACAAGGTGAGAAAACGATGTCACATGCACGACCACCGCGTTGCCGGGGTGTGATTGCATCTGCGGAGCTGACGTGCGATGTGTTATCTCCATTGCTTCTCTCTCAAAGTACAAGGCTAAGATAAGCCCCCCAAAGCAAACAAGAAGATGATGGAAGATACCAAAGCAGAAGTTGGCCTCGGAGATTTGGTCAAGGAACTGAACTCTCTTAAGCCGCACATCAAGCCACAGGTCCCGAACCCAGCTCCACTCGGGCTGATTGGATTCGGCCTGACAACGGCGCTCCTTCAGATGAAGCACACGACCATCGCGGGAGATTCTGATGTCGACAAGGAAGGTGTCGATGCGCTTACGCTTGGATACGCCATGTTCTTTGGTGGATTGATCCAATTGGTGGCAGGTCTAGGAGAAGTCCGACGTAATAACCTCTTTGGCTACACCGCATTTTGCCTCTATGGAGCTTTCTGGATGAGTCTGGGGACAGTCGAGATTGTCCAGCTCCTGGCCGACGATGCGCCTGCAGTCAACCCGAAGGCACTGCAATGCATGCTCTTCCTTGTGGCCGTGTTCACGACCATGCTGTGGATTTGCACATTCAAGATGCACCTGACCATCAACATGCTCTTCTTCATGTTGGCTTCCACGTGTTACTTGCTTTCCGCAGGTGTCCGTAATGAAACCGTGGACAAGGTTGCAGGATATTTTGGTCTCGTCACTGCGGCAATAGCTTACTGGTTGGCAGCCGCAGAACTAATCAATGAAATTCTCGGAGAAGGCACCGAGATCATCCCATTGGGACGCTTCAACTTCCAGTGGCTCAATCGTACCAAGAAAGACAAAGTCAAATGCGAGACAGCTGCCGAGGCGGTGCAAACCGTCGAGGAAGCGTAGGTGCGTCTCGAGAGCCTTGATAGACAGCACCTTGCACAGTTTGGATTGCCAAATGGCTCGAGCTTGTTCCCTCCATCCCATGGGTTTTCGTGTTCGTGTCCCAACCAGACAGCAAATCGGCGATGGGCAGAAGTTGAACACTACGGCACCACCATACGCACAACGACTACATAATAACACCCTGCATAAGTAATGATAGATTACATGTTATTCGATCGTAAATGTTCCGTCAATAAGGAAGCTCAATCCCATCTTTCGAGTGGAGCTGGCGTTTTCCGATGCTGCTACTGCAGTGCATGTGCACATCCGCCCCGAGCTCCGTTCAAAAGCAAAAGTGAAATTCCTCGCCCCGTTGCCAAACGAGCATCACTCAGCTTCTCTATCCAAGTTCTCTTTGATTCCCACCTCTTCATCCTCAGAACCTTCTGGGATAGTGTATGCTTCCACGAAATCATCAGATTCTGGCTCAGTTAGGAAGTCTGCTTCATCTTTGAAATCTTCTCCTGCACGATTGCTGGTGGAGTCATCTGTCATGACCATTGAAAGGTTTGCTCCACCCCAAGAAGTCGCCCCCTTCATTACATCCACTGGCCTCTTTGATATCGTTGGAAGTGCAGTGAGTGACTCACACCCAGACAAGCTTGCCCCACCCCAAGAATCTGTATTTTGACTGACACTCCTCAAGACATCTGTGGGTCTTTTCTCCAAGTCAGCCTGGATTGTCTCTTCTGAGAAACGGGCCGTTTTCTTTTGACTCGTTGATGACACAAGACTCAAGGCTTGTTCCGAAACAGCATCGGCCAGATTTCCAGTAGTGTTGTGTGTCTGTTGGGAGCATGAAGGCAACACTACTGCTGTTTCATGTGGACGGTTGGAGAAGGAATCTTCCCCGGATAAGAGTGCTGGTGGTCCATCCTGTGGTTTCAAACTGGTACGGGGTTTCTTTTGTGCTACAGAGGTCAAGGCAGATTTTGCAAGCTGGTCTCTTTGGACATGTTCTGGTTGATTGGAGAAGTGCTGGTAGAGTACAATCTTTGGGACAAAGATCAGGAGAAGGATGACAGAACATGTGATGAAGATCATGAAGACTGAAACCATGTAAAATGCTTGAGGAGATTCTTGCACCACAACCAATATGGGAACTCCACTAAGGAATGCCTGCAACATACTGGCCATGGCAACAGCAATGTACTTGCTCTCAGCAAACTCCTCATTAATGGACCGCGCCTTGTAGGCAACCCAGTTGGCAAAGACCAGAACCAATCCATTCACAATACACAGTGACACCAGAAAGGCAACTGTATTGTTACACTGGCACATGCCATATGTGCTGACAGGTTGATCCCACCCATCCGTTCCATCATGCTCAACTCGCACATACCGAAGAGGGTCCATCACAGTCCACGAAATGAGGATAGTGCAGTTGGCCACAAGCAGAGCAATGAGTGGAATCAGGGAATCCCACTCTCTGGTGGGCAAGTGGGAGAACCTTGTGGCCCTCTGGAAGAGCTTGTGTACTCGGTAGATTTTGGAAACCAGTGAAGAGAATATCAAGGAGAATCCAAGTGTCAACAACCAAACAGGAGTCATGCACATGGCAACACCACGGCGACTTCTGCTTTCATCACTGCCATTGGTATACTCTTTACTCTCGTTGTTGGTTTCATAGTAGTCATCAAACCCCATTGGCTGAGAGGACAGGAGCAAGAACACAAGGAATGCCAACATGAGCAAGCAAAAAGACAAGCACCCCTCTCCAAGATCAGACCAAAAATGATGTTCATGACTCCACTCACCAAGACTGCAGAGATCATGATGAGAACCCCAAGTGCAACCATTACAAGGAATTTTGGCTGTGACACCATGACTACTCTCACATTGCGATGTACCCATGTCCAAGTAGAAAATCCCAGGGCCAAGATGGCCACAATAGCAAACAAGGTGTACCCCACATAGCGAAGTTGGCCCACCAAGTTATGGTCGACCACATGTTCTGGCAAAATGAGAGGAATCAACAAGTGTTCCAATACATTGGTTCCAATGAATTCATCTGTTTCATAGTTTGGATCTTCTGAGAACTTGAGCAGTGTTTCAATGCTCAGGACACCCATCTTATATGGAAGCTGTCCCACCAATCCATCACAGAACTGCCTATCAAGTAACTCAAGTTGATTGGGCATGGCATCACCCACCACAAGCAGTACTTCTGGATGTGTCGTGGCAAACTTCTGCCAGTAGTTGTCGGGTGCTCTCATACCAGCTCCCATGGCAGGGATAATTGCTGTCAAATCTGGTGAATGTTCCTCAGCAAAGGCAAACGTTTGATCCACCACCGTTGTAGAGCTGGCATTGTAGTCCGAGGGAGATGTGCTTACTTCCACCCATCCCTCCTTGACAAGGTGGTCTCGCACACCTTGTTCTCTTTCAATCAGATTGGGGGTAGACCCAGATACCAGGGCAAAGGTTCCTGGCTTGCTTGGTTGAATCTGCTTGAGTGTCTTGGCCAGCTGTGTCCCTAAAAAGTAGTTGTCTGTGCCAATGTAAGCAAGGCGGTCTGTCTGAGGAGCATGAGCGCAGACAAGCTGCGCTCGCCCAGAGCAGCTAGACACGACTAGTAGAGGATTAGGTGAGTGGAGAGACTCGGCCATTTACTGAGCCGACCGTCTCCAGTCCCCGGGGTACCATTCGGGACTGGGGAGTCCCGGATGGATCCCACACGGCAAAAGGGTCCCGGGAATGTGATGTTTCCACGGGACAGCCTTGAGTCGTGCAACCAGGGAGGGAGAGGTGGGTTAATCTAATCTAGGTTCTTGCCTTCAGCGTCGGCTGAATGAAGAATTGTGAGCTGAGAGAGAGACAACCTTCTGCATCGGCAGTTCAATGGCTGATCTTGGCTGGTCGCTGCTTTAGTGATTCATGGTTGCCGCTTGTCGATCTTGCCAAATGTGGTCTTGGACGGGGTCGTTGCCTTATGGTAATTTGTTCGAGAGGCATTGAAGAGCTGATGCGGTGCATCATCATGGGGTATCCATTTCCGAACAAGGTGATGACCTGCGAGAGTAGAGATGTACTTGAGTTGTAGGTGAGGAGCGCGTAGTAGCGAACTTCCTCTGTAGGTCCTTTCGTTGCCCTGTTCTTCTGACAGATGTACCTTCGTATACTTGATGAGTACACGGTGTGAGTTTAGAGCACTCGAAACAACTCTCGTGTTGAGATACAGTTCTCCGAATCGTTACCGGGATTTTGTGGTTCTCGTCACAATAGCACTGTATCACTCGGATCAACTATCTTACTCAAATTTTTGAAGTTAGAAGCTTGCACTATACTCAACGATTGCGGCTAGATTCCTCTATCGATTGATGTATGGACTCTCTTGCTTGCAAGCCTGTGTCGCGACTTATCTGAATCGCCGTTCTATGGCTTCTGCTCTTTGTGATGAGACGGACGAAAAATCTCGCTTCCTTGTGCCTTGTCGCGCGATTGAAAGATAACCACTGGATAAGAGGGCTTACGCGATGGCTGACAGTAGCGAATCCGTGTGGATATCTTAGCTTGATCACCGTGATACGGATCTTGTCACAGTTCCGGCCGGAAACTGTTGGTCGATCTGTACGTGTAGGTGTGACTGAAGATGGGATTTTTCTTCCCGCGCGCACCTCTTTGCTGTTAGAGGCTTTTCGATGCTCTGATAGTGTTGGCTAGAGGCTGATTCTTAGCACCTCTTCTCTGTTGCAGTGTTAACTTCAATTACACTTTGACTCAATACACTTTGACTTGGTATCAACTTGACTTACTGTCTCGAGACGGTTGACTCTTCGACTCGAGAAGGGCTTTTGCTTTTCAGTGTTAGACTGGTAATACTGCAGCTTATTGGGGATTAATTTGGTTTTGGATTAAGCTGAAAAGCAAAAATGGAGGATTTTTTCTTGTTGCGGTGCATAGCAATTCTTGTGATTGAATTGATATAAGGACCCCCTAACACTTTATGACCTAAAACTCCCTTGGTTCCTTGAATCATGATCATGCATGCGAACCGACTAGATGTTTAATACACGTGTCAATCGTAAAGAGGTGTTCAGTATGTTTCCTCCAACACCCAGGACCCATCCTTCTTCGGAGACCACTGACGCCGCCAAGGCTGCAATGGGCGGTGTCTACTTGACTCCGGGAGGAAACTCCTTACCTCTGTGAGGTCTCCCATTCCCTCCCGATTTGCAGCTCAGCTCGTGTCTACGGACAACCCGACGGGAAGCCGTCACCAACAGTGACCTCGAGCAGGCAGCCATCCTGGCGCAACACTCCTTGCAACGGCGCGGCACTGCGTCACCACGCCACCCTTTACACACTCTCGGACAACACCCCGGCCGTCTACCGTGTCTCCAAAGGGGCGGTCCCTCAGATGGTCCTGCGGTTCCTCTGCAACTACGCCTGCCGACACCAGCGAGAGCACCGCTACTGCGCCCTCTCGTCCTACATCCCCCGGTCCTGCCAACGTGATGCTGATGATGCGTCGCGTCTGCAACACCTCACCCTGCCTGAACTTTCTCGCCCACTTTGAACAGCGCTATCCGCAGAACAAACCCTGGCAGGTGTGACTCTGCCACCCGAGGTCATTCACTGTTGATCTCCGCCTTGCGCTGCAGACCGCTTCCAAAAAATTGTCTCCAAGACGGCCGCCGCCCGCGACCGGACTTTCGGACGATTGGTGTGACTTCTGCGCAGGCCTCGGCGTCAACCCATCCCTCTGTGATATCCCTGACCAAGAGGTCCAAGCCTGCTACCTCCACGTCTTCGGAAACCATTACCGCGAGTCTAACAATGTCCGAGCTGACTCAGTGGACAAGGCCCTTCTTGCCGTCGGGAAGGGGATCACCGACCTGGGTCACCCGGATCCCCGCAGCTCAAAGCTGGATCCGACCACAACCACCAATACTCGCTGCTTTCCTCAAAGGACTCAGGGATGAAGATGGACCCCCTGACCGCGCCTACCCAGTCACCCTCTCCATCCTCCGAGCTATGCACGATGCCCTGGACAACGACGACGCCACCTTGGGAACCCTCAACCGCCACGTCCGCGACCTCTGCATCCTGGCCTTCTTCTGGCTTCTATGCCCTGCAGAGTACCTGGATCACCGGGAACCTTGAATCCCGAAGCCAAGCCTTTTGCCTCTGTGATGTCTCCTTCACTGTCCGCGGCGCCTCCAAGTCCGCGGAGACACCATCTCTTTGAATGACGTGAAAAACCACGCTTGCCTCACCGATGCCACGTTTACGTTCACTGACCAAAAGAATGCTGTCCGCGGGAGTCCGTGGGCCACCGCCCGACCTCTGATCCGTGGCTTTGCCCGGTGAAGCTCCCTCGCGCGTGTGGTCTACCACCTCCGTACCAACGGCGCCGACGCCTACTCCCCTCTTCAACCACTTCATGCGCCCGCAACCGGTGGTATCCTGTGAAACCCCAAGTTCATCACCAATGCCCTCCGCCACACTGCGGCCCTCATCTCCCACGACACCGGCATCAACCCTGACAAGGTCTCTGCCCGCTCCCCCGTCCTGGTGGTGCCACAGCCCTTCTCTGCGCCATGTGACTAGGATGCCATCCGCCTTCTCGGCGCTGGAAGTCCGACGCCATGCTCCGCTACCTGCGCATCCAAGCCGCTGCTGCCACCCACCACTACTCCCAACAGATGTTGGACCATGGGCGTACAACTTCCCGGGAGGCACCTTCGATCGCCACCTCCTCCCGGCGCAAGCCCCCAACACTTCAACGAGATTCTTCTCCACGAAGAACTCTACGAGACTACCTACCCCTAGTCCTCGGCCCCCTGTCCTCGCCTACACCTGGACAGGGGGTAACTTCCCCCACCCCGCTACGCTCCCTCCCTGTTCTGCCTTTGGCTTTTGGTTGCACGACTCAAGGCTGTCCCGTGGAACATCACATTCCGGGACTCCCTTTTGCCGTGGGGATCCATCCGGGACTCCCCAGTCCGAATGGTACCCCGGGACTGGAGACGGTCGGCTCAGTAAATGGCCAAGTCTCTCCACTCACCTAATCCTCTACTAGTCGTGTTTAGCTGCTCTGGGCGAGCGCAGCTTGTCTGCGCTCGGTGTTGAGCAACAACACGCCTGGGGAACCCCCCCCGTCCGAGTTTCCACGCCCCGCAGCGTGGAAACTTGAACCCTGATGGGTTTCGCAACTATGACCCAATCATGGTTGCCGAGGACCTCTCACAAATTGCAAAATTAATTCCC